>JAQGBY010003300.1:0-19722 GCA_034698785.1 Mycogona germanica
CACCCTGGGCCGCCGCCACACCAGCGCCCCTCACGCCCAACCGACCGCTCGCGCGCCAAAGGGGCGCCGCCTCACACCCTCCCATCAACGAAGGCGCCTCATACCACCACTACTGTCGACGTCATCACCCGACCATCATTACAACCGATGAACCCCACAACTACAATCGCATGTATTGCAATAATCTCTCTCTCTCCTCTATGTGTATGTGTGTATGGGACAAACAAAACTAGTTTCGTTTTCGCAATTATCCACCAACGAGTGTTTAATACGATGCCAATCAATGCGGCAGCTGCGACCGCGTGGCATGCAATTGCTTTTCAGCGCTGGGGCAGAGTCGAGAGCAATTCCGTGAACAGCCAACAACAATTTTGCAGTATGAGCATATCCCTACACCTAATAAAACCTACGACCGTCGCGGTGGTTCCCGACATTGATAATTGAAGTGCGATAATCTTGTACGACTACCTGATACATGCAATCGTAGTCTTAACAAAAACATCCAGTGTTTTAATTTATATAATTATCGAATACACTACTTCAACTATATTGTCTTGTTGTTCTTGTATTATTTTATAAATTTAGATTAGCTTGCTAGTTTTACTAGTTCGTCCAGGACAGTACCCTTGCTCACAATGTACTTGCTTATCATGGGTTCGTGCAAGGCGCAATGAGCTGCGCCACGTGTGACGTCACGTCGAAATAAATATTAACCGGAGCTGATTAATTATTTTATCTTCCAACACTGCCCTGGATCAACTATTCCATCTAGAGCTGTATGTGTTTATAGAATCGATGTGAATTTATCATGCGATTAATCAGCAGACTCACTATATTTGGAGGGCACTCTCAGCGACAGTCGCAAATAGCTATGCAATTGGTGAGCTCGAGTGTGCGTGTGTTGGTAGATTACTGTGCACACACACTCTCGACGCATGTGGGGGTAAATTTCTATGCAGCAGACACATTAAATATTGGTCCATGTACAGTACATGATTACGCGTCCCGTACATGTACGCTGGGCAAAAGAAATATTTTATTTATGGCTGAAAATGGGTCACGATATGGCTGGGAACAGTTTCAACAGACCCGAGCCGGTGCTGGGACTGCAAAAAGTCGTAGAAAGGCTAACGCCCATGTCATGTCGTCCGTGTTATGATGGTTAAGTTATGCATGAATAGATTTGAATTTTAGTTCTATTCCATTCTTGGCATAGAAACATTTTTATTATCTACGTTTTTGATTATCTCTTTGATAAGAAACAGTTCATGACCGTTTAGCGTAAGTTCATTTAATATTTGAAGCGGAGAAACCAAGAGTGGTGCAACTCGATTAAAGAAATTAATTTTAGTTATAAGCGAAAATGTAATCTTGGCATGTGAAACTATTAAAAGAAAATGTGACGTAAGCCAAAACTTTTCTATAGCTCCAACAGAGGGCAGCAAAAGTTGGATTGGGACACGGAACCCAATGATGACGGATCAAGTAAAACCTAATATTTCTCAATTCGAGAAAACTTGAGTTACACCTCATTTGAGGATTCATACATATGTATGAATATTTGAATGATTTGATAACTAGTAATAAGCTCGAAAATAATAATATGGAAACAGTGCAAGCTAACTGAAAGGCAATATATTTTTTTTTAAAAATGTAAGCATGGAATGAGACTTCTCGAATGCAAACTAGGGAGCATCTGCGGTCCTGGTAGAACAATCGATTACGTATCGATCTTGGCACGAGCGCATTTATTCTTCCCCTAGAAACAAAAAACAAAAAAAAATCTTTCTATCATAATTAGTGTCTACATATTTTATGGCGCTGCGTGGGGATTGTGTTTCGTGCACAGACCCAGCTGAGCCTGTTCCGAGGCTCCCCTCCTCCCCCCAAAAAAACAATATATTGCACCGAGCACGAACCAATTTTTTATGTCTACGAGTTTATAGAAAACGAGTAAGCTATTTAGGCTTTTTTCTCAAGCAACGACGACAGCGTTCACCTTCCAGTCGGCGCTGCGAGAGAATATTGTATATTACATAGAACGGCGAACGACTACATGCAACCCACAAAAAATAAACTGATGACTACTATTTTTCTCTATTCATATAAATAATTAGATTTTCCCAGCGGACTACCGCGCTTATTTATTTAGTTGTGCAGTCGAGCCAGCAATGCTTCACCCTTCATAAAATAAGACGAGCATCGCATTTTATGCATATCGTACATCATATACGATTTATTATAACTTAAATAAATAGCCAATACCAATAATTACTTTAAAGGATACCTAACACTGTGAAACATAGATAACTCTTCAACGGCATAACGTAACGCCATGAAATTTGTACTAAATCTTGTGCTGCTTTCATGAGACGACGACATTTTTTCTTTAACGCTTATTTAATTGCTGATGTTCTACAACCTTGTCAACTGCCCCCTGTTTATCATTTGTGCCCGTATACATCTTCATTTGGAAAATGCTCATCTTCTGTCCGATACCGGAAACTATTTTTAGCTTCCGCTATCGAACACCAGATGGCACGCGCCACATCTTAAGAAACTTTTGAGTTCCAGAAAGTGACGAGAAGAAAAAAAAGTTGTGAGTGCAGAATCCAGATGTTCCTGGATTCGATTGGTGCCGAGATACCGTTGAACACACGCCTAACGATGGCGAGTTCCCCCTCACTTTGCCCCCCTTAAGACATCCTTAAGCAATTTACCGAAGCACACCCTTAAATAATTCTACAAACAAGCGGAACTGGTGAACTGCGGCGGACAGCGTTAATTGCTGCGGTTTCCGATCACCGCAGAAACCGCCGATGATTTACGATTTTGCGGCAGGGCTAAAGTACCGATAACCCCCCTCGCCTAGGTTATGTGACTGAGGGGGTCCGACACTTGATGGCGTCATTTAGCATCTCGCGGTTTCCGTTTTTAATTCCTGAAATCGCCATTATCTGAGACGACGTTGCCAACTTCAGATATAACAAATTCCAGATTACGGGGCTCGTATGCTGATTAACACGCAGTTATGAACAATCACTATTTCAAAAACTAAGAAATATTTGAATCAAACTAACAAATTTACTTAAAAGTTTTGCTAGGATAGTTGTGTAATACGTCATCAATTTATTACAGTTACACGCATTATTCAAAAACGTCAAACGAAAGATGCGGTACATGTATATGAATGATTTTCGCGGCGGAACATTTCTGTATTCGCCCCCTTATCGAGGGGCAGGTTCCCCTATCGATCGTTCCTGCGTCTCAAAATCCAATTTCGAACTAAAGAAAAAAAGCTTGCAAGAAAATAACGACCCATGTCGAGATAAACAAAAAATGGCGGTCGCAGATTGGAGTCCTCCGCCGCCATGTGGCGAGTTCTTCGCTCGTGCTCAAAACGAAATGTAAAGAGTAGAGAAGAAAAAAACCCACAAAATCGGAGACACCAAACAAAAAGCGAGACGAATATTAATTTTGTTCTCAAATTTAGAAAAAACGACATAACAGCTAATATCCACTGAAATATGGAAAACATGGAACTGTTGCGAAGATAAAATAGAGTTGCAAATGCAAGACAAGTTTTCAAGATTGTATTTATCAGAATCCTAAAAAAATATATCCTATCTTTTAAAAAAAATGTTTGTTGAGGAAGCTTATCAGTGTTTTAGTTTCAAAGCCCCCCCCCCTAAGGGGTGACTTGGTTATTCTACCTAACCTGAGCTGCCTAGGAAAGGAATCTTTAACGTGTCCTGATAGCGTGAGAAGGAATTTCTCTCGCCCGAAAAATTCGGAAGGTGTTGGCAGGAATCGAAACCCCAATACATGCATAGAAGGCAAGCACGCTAATCAAGTTAGTAACGACTACGCGTCTGTCCTCTAGAATATGACTTCGTTTCGTTGACCATGCAGGCAAAACCATTTGGTAGTTGTCGCCATCATAACAGCATGTTTAACGCGTAACGTTGTTAACAGCAATTTTACAACATCCTCCTTCCCCCGTGCATGTGCGGACATCGTTAAATTCACCTCCCACCCCACCCCTACACGTAGAATAGCAGTGATAAGAAAATGGACCGGGAATCGACAACGGGACAGCCGGTCCACCGCTCAACCCTAACCCCTCGACGTCAGGACATGCCCATTTCCTCAATCGCAAACGGCTATTTCTATTTTTGGTACGCGCACATAATTAAGACCCCGAAACACTGATAAACCCGACAGGCAGCACATTCGAAACACATCATACGAGTACATGAAAAATTCATTTAAGGAATAATATTCAAACAAATGTTGTCCAAGTACTATTCGGTGAAATCAATGAAACCTGAAGAGAATGAGAAACACCAACAATAGGAATAAAAAGATACGGCTGATCACGGACAAATAGCTAGCTAACAAAAATAAGAATAAAATAAGACAAAAAAGAAAAGCAACCCTATCAATATTGACTAAAAAATAATACGAAGAGATAAGATTCGATTCTTTCGCTTTCCTTTTTAATCGGCAACATCTTAACGATGTATCGAGAAATTCGAAGACCTTCGATCATGTATCGTAGTGATTGCTATCGTACAGGGGGCAGCTGCTAAACACATCATAAAACCAAACCAAAAAGGAAAATAGTTATTTAAATGAACACAACAGTTCGATTATTAAAAAACCAGAGATCGTTCAAGACGCGTTCAAGACGTTCAAGACCATGGTTGGGAGTCGTCATCATTCTGAGAATGCTAGGCCCAGAAATCCTTTTTCTTTTTGTGCGACCAGACGCCAAGGAAAAAGTGACAAATGTTCGTTTCGTTTGCGTGCAACCAAAACGATTTTTCTTCTATTGAATTAATTGTGACGTATGGGGCAATAACTCTTCGTGAATTGATTCGAAATGACGTGGAGCGCGTCGGCTAGGAAAAATACGACCCTCGATTGCTTCTTCGTACAGACGCCGAAGAAAAAGATAAGGACTGAAGACATTACCGAAAACGGTACTTAATATGCGCTTATCGTGAAACCAGACTATAACTATTTCGAATACAACAATAAATGCTGGAAATCAATTCGCAATGACGAATTCATACGAACGAAAAACTGCGAAAATTAATTTCTAAACGTTGACACTACTGAAGTTGACAGTCAATGTTCTTCGAGGTTCGGCCGCTAAACTCTACGTGTTCATTTACCTAATGAATTACTGAACGATGAGCCCCAATTGAAGAACCTTGCCAGAGGTTCTTCGGGGTTTCTTCTCAATAAATAAGAGACATATGCGAGCAGAAACGCGTTCACACGCAATATAGCGGACGTGAAATTAGCCAACGATCGACTCTCTCTCTATCTCACAGTGTGCTGGCGCCGTCGTTCTTTTGCCACCCAAATTTGAGATAACGACATCTTCCTGGCTGCTCGCTAAGCCGTGTAAAGAATTCGGCATCGTTGGTCTTACAGATATCCTCTTGGGACCGGAGGTTGCGTTCCCAACGCGCGACATTCTACCGAGTTTGGGTTGACTCAGTTCTAAGATACCATTGAAGGGATGAGAAGTAATTAAATGAAATAAATATTTTGAAGTTGAAGTGACATTAATTTTAAATTGGTAATTATTCCTATATTATGGATTACGAAGATTGGATTTCGGGCTCGGTTCTCAGGAGAAAAGACATCTATTCAGAGAGGCGTCTTCTTATAGCGCCCTCGTTTTCTCTTCTTAAGCCACGGTCGACTCGCGCCTTCAAGATGCGGGGAGAAGATTATTTTTTAATTACGCGAGTAATCATTCTGTCCCCGCTAATTAATTAACGTAATAAATCAATTAGGTTTTTGTATCCTATTTAACATCCTCTTCGCGCATGCACTCGCACATCGGGGTAGACACCAATGTCGGATGTGTTTAGGAGCGCGGGACTCTCTCAAGATGAATTTGCCTTGTAAAGTACTGTTGTAGAGGGGGGGGGGTTGAGGGGGATTAATCTTGGAATGCCTTACGGCGACATTTGCGAGCAAGATTTCTGCACACTCCTAGCACTAATAATGGCAGGAGAAAAAATATTTTGCGCGACAGAAACATCTTGTAAAAAATCTCCGTGCCATAAACATATCGAGCAATTACTGCCAGACTCTCATCGAAGAAAAATAATGAATTAAATCCAGACACGTTTTGTAAATGTTTACCGAATAAGCCATGTCCGTCTACATTTATTAATTCACAATTTTTACTAATTCTCAAGTCGAGATAAATAATATTCTCGTTAAATTTAGGGTGTTGATACTAATTTATTAAGTAGTTTTAAAGCTAATTTTTTGTGGTAGTTTTATGACCTCACAGATAAAATACGCAAGCGGATTATAACCCGAAAAATTGCTTTAGCTTAATTTCAAATAGCTGTCGAATAGCGAAGTCCATTTCGTTATCGCCCATTCGATCGCTGTTGCCGGAATCTGTCGCTAGATGGCGTGTCCACTTCGAACCGACACGTTCTAACACGTTTGACAGAAAATCCGATTTCGCCGTTTATTGCATTTGGTATTTGCGCAGCAGTCAAACTAAAATTAGCATAAAACAGCATCAAGCGTGCTCGAGTCGCGCCGAACCCGCAAATGGCGACTGTCAGGAAAAAGAATGGCGGCACGCCTGAAAACGTTTCAACGCGCTCGACGAACCCTGGGCTTCTCTCTGAAGCAACCAACCCGAGTATAATATTATTCGAATTTCAATTTATAGCCGTCCACATATCTCGTGTTAGGTCGCCGCATTTCACCGAAAACAATCGCTGCCACTGCAGTCGCCATTTTAATTCGACTCCATTCATCATTCCGGCATTATTAGTTCCAACCAAAACTGTATAAGTCACCAGTGTCAAAAATTCCCGAACGCAGCGCGACCAGGAATGTATAAAAAATTGCATAAATCGGCCTACGCGCAAAATCCAAAGCAATACACGGGTTAGAACACGTACGGAACGGATATCGGTGTTTACCCAGAGCTACCAATAAATATTGCAATACACCATTTTTTAAAACTTGCGAGCCACCCATTCCTGACATTTAGAGTAGCAACTAACCGAATTAAAAAATTGTATACAAAGATAAATGTCGCCATCTTGGATTCCTGCGAAAAGCCAAAGACATTTGGTGTCTACTCTCTCGAATTCTTTCCAACGCATTATACCCTGTGAGAAGCTTGGCGCTGAGGGTGGGGAGAAAAAGTGTCCCAACTCGTCTATTTATATACGAGAAGCGTGTAAATTTCCACTTTTATGGCTCAAAATATTTCTATTGTCGCGGTAAAAATGACAGTTAACATGGCGACGCGGCTATATATGTACCGTACGTACAACGGCCTATCCACGGTCGCAGCCATTCCAGAAGCAGTCGACTATACTGGTGTCTGGTAGACGGACCATATAAATCTCCCTTTATCCCCATAGGCCAGTGTAAATGTCCCTATATGTAATGCTATCGCGTTTCTTAACAGGTTGTTCCAAGCCACGTACGACATCAGATTTATTATTTCGAATGCGAGAGAGAGTGTGGATATTGCGTTGTATATGAGAGGATCGGTTGGCGTATAGAAATATGTTTAGAAATAGGCTAAGAGTCCAACACCAAACTTGCATGAGCGTTTTAATGGTCGAGAAAAGGTCCGACAAAATAGATTTTCAGTTATAAGGACATGGATCATTTAAACTAAATAACAATTATTCCTATTCGAAATTCTAATCTTCTATAGTGATGTAACGAGACCTGGATTTCAATCCTAAACGTTCAAATTCATACAGCCTATTTCTATACAAGTAAAACAAATTAAAAAAATGGCAGGTACGTAGCTACACTATGCTGCATATGTTGATGTTCGTATGAAATAGTAAGGAATAGACAATTTTGCCAAACAATTTTTGATGTTGAAATCTCGACTGTTTCACGTTAACCACTGCAATTTTCTGATTAGCTATAAAGTAGACGTTCAGAGTTCATATTGTACTACCCTCTGACTATACGCAGCATATGTCTAAATACCAGGCACGCGAGCATATATACATGTACATGAACATAGCGAAAAGGTAAACAGCAATACACACGATGCACGCACACTGTAGGCTTAGCGAGGCTATAAATATATACACGCATTTTTACATGCTGAGGCGGGGGTAGATAAAAAGATGGGGTTTTTTCCGTCCGCGAATGAAAATATGGATATATAGAGAGACACGAGAGAGATATGGAGTGAGCTGGTCTGCCTGGTTGTACTGGATATATATATATATATATCTAGATGGAGCCGGCTGGATCCATGTTGTGTGTACAGGGGATGGGGGATATGGGGAAATATGTAGAGAGGGACTTATTATATGGGACTCCCGTGTATTTGCGAGCTATGCTGTGCCGTACACCTAGCCTAGTCCCTGCCATGCCGTGCCCGTCCGTTATGAAATTCTAATATGGCCACAAAGGAGTATGTATGGATCTACATGTGCATCAAATGTATATACGTGTATATAAATATGTTGTACGCGCGATATTTATGTGGACTCTGGGAGCAAAATGGAGGGCACGATAAAATGAAGTTTACTGGTTTCTCTCAATATGTCCATATATTTCGCCAATAAAAATTCACGCATATACTGAACAGGACTGTATTGAAACAAAAACCAATGTACATGTACTCGAACGCACATCATGAATGAACAGTTAAGATGTATTCCTTTTTGTTAAACGGTGTATGAACGGGGTATTGTTAAAAAAAATTGACAGTGAATTTACGTTTGAACCACAATTTTATTTTTTAAACGGTCTTTTTAATGATGCTCATTTTAAACTTCGAGTCTAAGCAGACCATTGCCTTTGTCGGTTAAAAAAATACAAGAGCTGCTACGGAAATAACAAAATTGTGGTCGAAAAGTTCAAATTCGGAAAAAGTAAGAAATACAATTTTATGTCTTAGTGAACTTTCAAAGTTGCAAGTGTTCCATCTATATATCACTCATGAGCCAGTGCCATTTGTTTCGGACGAAAAAGGTTTATTGCATCTTAAAGGTGAGCAAGCAAAAAGCGTCTTCCTTCGCCAAAACTAGCTAAATATCACTTAATTGGTCGTTGCCAATTTCCGGGTCCGGTTAATTGGTCACAAAAACTGCTAAATTGGCAGACGTTTAGAACGACACAAAGGCTAATCGACGTAAGCGAGATTTTCCGTGTAATTGAATCGAATCGATTTCTTAGGTGAACATCCAGTAGTCTGAGACCCGTTCACGAAAGTTCTTGGACAGCCCAAAAGAAAAGACGCTAGAAACATTGAGGCCACCGGAGTTCGATCGAGGAACATTTTGTGCCGCCTCATCGTTTTCAATTTTGACGTGTAACCGGCGACTTAAGTCTTGTATCTCTAGAACCGGGTCACTCACCTCATCGAACACGCAGGGGTCATACTCATACGGGCTTCGGGTTACGAGAAGTAGACAGATTTATAATCTTTATTCGAAATTGGCACTCGACAAAATTTATATTTTTTCCACAGTTTGCTTTAACGCGTCGAAGTGACGAAGCCCTGAATAACACTCGCTAAACCGTCACAATATCAATTTATTAGTATTTCTTAAAAATAATTCGAAGTTGTATAAGTGAAACTGGACTATGGTTTCACCATAAAATGATACGGTTGACCCATCATCGAACCATTTCTTGATTCTCGTCATCTTCCATAAATATGTGCTTTTCCTCTCTCTCTCTCTCTCTCTCTCCCCCGTTTCTTCTAGCACTTTCTCCTCCCTCCTTACGAATATAGATCCCCGCCACCACTACCATCACCACCACCACCACCACCACCTCCATTTTCTTTACGAGGAGGTATTTTTACTGATAAGACGCGGTTCGCAAACCCCCTTTCCTCCGTCGACATGAAATCTCTCGCTAGTACGAACAGCGGATTCACAAAACGATGGGATGTGTGAACGCGTGCAAGCAAGAGGGGGTTATGGGTGTGATACAGAGGGGGAGAGGGTTATTATGGCGTATCCCCCCCATGACACGGCAGAATCTCTTCACGTTCTTAACGTCTACGTACGACGGACTGGACAAACAAAATGACCGACTTTCGACGAAGGTTCGGTCCTCAGACGACCCGGTGCATTATGTGATTGCCTTGCAACACGGGGCAGCATCCCCACCACCACCAGAGGGCAGCGCTAGCCAGATCTGATCCCACAATCCTGCTACGTCGATTCGAGATCTATTTTCCTGTGACGTCAGCACCTGTTTCATTCTTCCGTTTCGAAAGAAAGCTCATGTGTGAATTTCTTTCGCTTCAAAACCTTTAGAGGTCTCTCGGTCGGGAATCGAACCCGTAATCATAGCACCTCTCCCATCGCACGTTCTTGAACTCCAAATGTTCCAAAAGTTGCTGACGAATCTGGGATGTCGGCCATTTTAAGTGACATGTCGATCAGATGTAGACGTTCGAATCGACATTCGCAAGCTCTGCTTTGGGGACAAGAGGGTGGGAGCCTCTTCGCAACCTCCGGCAATGAAAAGACGGGGGAGGAGGGACACGTAAAGTAAGAGCTAAACGTGGGGTACAATCAACAAATGCGAGAGGTGAGCGTGAGGGAGGAGCTGTAAAGGGTGTAAGGGGAAATGTTTCTCCTAGCAAGAAGGAGAGCAAGAAGTGTGGCAGTGGCCTACTTTAGTGGGCGAAAGTGTGAGGGTGAGCCAGAAAGATGCTCGCGGAAACAGAAGGGAAGGACCGAAGAAGTGTGAAACATGGTTCGAGAATGATGTGGAGGTGGATCAAACAAAGAAGTCCGAGAGTAGATTTTAAATGACGTTACTCTTACCATCTAATCGTATCACTCTGTTTCGTATTAAAAATATTGACAGTTCCAATTAACCGTTAAAGTGCAGATTTTATTTAATGACAAAAGAACAACAAATCAAATTTTGGGGATCGCTGTTGTTCAAATGTCAAAAAGTCGATTAATTGTGATGGCAAGCGTTTCAACGCGTGAATAACAGGTTAAAGGTAATGTTTGTACACATTCGTTCGAAATGGAACAAATTCTTTGTGTGTGAGAGATATATCTGGCGAAGGGATGGCGAGGATGCTGAGGACGGGAGCTAGGAGGGATGCGATTTGCAGTTCATTCTTCTACTGCTTTCCTACAAGACAATAACCCGAGATAAGAAAATGCACGTCGTTTAAATTTGCACGCTGCATGAACTTCGACGTCGCCAATTTTTTTCTTCCTCCTCCTCCCGTTATCGTGATGGCGCGGAGGCTGGAGGAGACACGACAGAGAAAATGGCGCCCAAGAACAACACGACTGCGAATCTTTACGATCGCAATCTCGGGCCTGTTTTGCCGAGATAGCCGACGTTGAGAGAAGAAAAAACAGACAACAAAAATACAATGGGGTCGACCAGCAGCGAACCTGCCGACGAACGTCAACAGTTGCATGTTGGTTACGTTTGAAAAACCAAAAACCTTTTAACAAATCGAAACAAAAAATTGTTAACTCTTTGTAACTTGATTTCATTTCCTGTTAATAAAACTTCAGAACCTTTATTCCGTTTCAATTAGCAATAATATACTGGTTATGAAAACTCGAATAAATCTTTGCCAGAACAATCAAGCGTTTTACATGTACTCGTACGAGTCTTTATTGAAATTCCCTAAGCGATGGTGAAATAACGAAGCGTGGGTTCGCACGCGTTATTAAATTATGAAAAAAAGCGTTCGTCTGCTTCGACATTTACAGCCAATTGTGCTCAATTTACCTGCGCGCCCGTGAAATTTAGCAGCCAACCTATTTTTTTCTGTGACGCTGGAAGCTCGTAAGGACGAGGCATATGAGGTACTCTCGATTTAATGGATGGGCTCGTTTTCAACGAAGGGGAAAGCAGAAACACGAATAAACAAACGTGGCCTCCTCCGATCGATAAGTGTAGTGTTGTGAGAGATATAAAAAAAAATGGATGTCGTTGCAAAAACCGCTAACGTCGCTATAAATAATTTGATTGAATTAGATGAAAGAAAACACTACTGGATTTAATGCTTCCGGTTGTCTAAGAGGATACTGAAATTGAACGTTGCAAGGATGGAGGGGGTGCTGCTTTGTGCTAGTCCCATCCTCTATAAACGGTTTTTCGAGATAGTTTAGCTTCCTATAGGTGACTGCACCTGGTTGAAAATGACCACATTGTCCCTACCTAAATCAGACCGTTACCCCTGGGGCAAAATATGCTGGCAAAACTCACTTAACAGTTAAGAAATAATTGAAAATGTATCATATATAAATCCTGAGTGTGGTTACATTTTTGTGATGTTATTTTGGAGTTAACTTAGAAATATAAGAATTTATCAAGTGTTCTGTTACGAGAACATCTCGATCATATTTCATGTTGTTTACAAATGTTTAAGTAAACTGTTTTGGTGTTGCGGGAATAGAAGACACCATAGTTGGCGCCTTCGTGTGACGGCTCAAGTGGACGATTAAAAACGGGCCAAGATTGATTGATCGAATCATGAATTGCATTCACCAGATAAGTTGTGCTCTATAATATTGGTAAGGATAGGCTATACAGGCGACTAAATGTCGAACGAACACTGGTTTGTCTATGCCGAAGACCGCAATTTGTTATCTTTCCGCATCGGACTTTTGTACCATAATTCCAAACGTAAAACTCATTGAAGGAGGAACGACCAAATATTTTAAACACAAAATAAAAAGAAATTTGCTTGAGCCCATTTCGTCTGAAACACAAATATTGCTCGAGAAGAAAATTAAAATGAGTTGTTGGTTGAGCCGGTGGTGCTCCCCTTTCAATTCCCTTATTCCTCCAAGCTCTAATTAAATTTACCACTTTGCAGTGACTGGTGGTATCATCGTATTAAGCCCGGCTTTTAATTTTACACCCATTTGTTTATCCTCCAACATAAATTTACGCTAATCCAATTTAGCTCCATCTGATCCTACGTTTTTAATATTCGCCCCAATTATAATTGTGCCTTCACTGCTCCAGAGATGTCTGCTTCCAGGTCGTAAAATAATTAGACCTTAAGGCGTTTAAAATTCCAAATAGTTTGGAATCTCTTCTTCTGAAATCCGATGATGAATAATCAAAGTTCAACTGGCAAAGAACTTGACAGTTATTAGACGGTTAAATTCTTATTCATTACCAGATTTATTTTAAGAATATTTTGTATTAGTGGAATAAATCAGCCTGCATTCACCTTAAAACATCTAGAATATTTAATCGATTTGATAAGTACTTTTTCAGTTCACGATTATTTTAAATATTTTCAAGTATTCATTTCGACGACCCATATCGGATAATCGAGTATTTCAAGAAGATTTTCGGTATCGTGCGAATCGAAGAAGTTGAAAGACATATTCTGCCACCAAAATGACGACATTGAAATGAACTAAAAATATAAGTGTGTCTCCCGGTCGCGTAGAGATATCCATTCAGTAGAGATCTGCGGCCTAACTCGAAAATAAAAGCGGCCGCCAGTTTATGAGTAGGGAGAAGATTGCGAGGACCTAAAACCCGAGTCGCACCTGCGTCCCCTTTTGCAGCCTCCAGTGACTGAAACGCTTTTATTTTATTAATGTCTGGTTGGTGCCTTCTTAAGGTCGTTATATATATAACGTCTTCTTCACCGCACCCCTTTGCCAGATTGCACCTTCGTCGGGCTAAGTCAACTTGTCCCAACCCATCAACATGATAGTGACCCCCATCTCTTATTTAGAATTGGGCAGCATACAACAAATACAGAGCACAACTGTTATTTCAACAGTTGTTAAAATTGATCACGCAGGGACAACATGACCCTGTTAAATGACCATTGCCTATGTCATATAAATGGACAGCTAAACGGCTAATTAATACTTTGCTATGAAAGTTCCTATCAGTCGGCGGTCACCTTTTGACACAATCAATTTCACAAACTTCACACATGCATCATTTAGAAGCAAGCGAAGTGCGGTTTTCTAAAGAGCTAAAATCGATTCGGTTTAAATTGTTGGTGGACAAGAAGATGAAGGGGGGCTAATTCCTCAACTCACCTGTCCTGTCTACGCCCTTTACCACACCCATCCCTTCATCTACCATTTGCATCTAGAGCCCCACCCCCTCCACCTCCACCATTTCACCTTGTGCCCACAACCGTTAATATTCTAATAACCTACATAGACAGAAAGAGCGGGATAGAGAGTGAGAGAATGGAAAACTGCCTGAGACCCAATCCACATCAATCCAATCTTCCCTCTGAACATTGACTTTCCTCATAATTCAATGCCAATTGGTAGATGCCAATTAGTGGACGCTCACGCCCTCTTCGCCATGTGTGCCCGTGACGCGGGTTCAATTCCCGACCGACACTTGTGTGCAATTTTTCTGGCGACAGAAATCCCTAAACACCCCATCCGTCAAAATGGAACCCGTACCTGAACCTGTACCAGGTACACGTTAAAGATCCCTACCTAGGTAACCTAAATAACAGTGTCGCCTCCTAGAGGGGTTTTAGGGCGAACACGCAGGTGACTCCTTAACAAACCGTGGTCGTGAGCGGAGGACTCTCTCCAGGTGCACCTAAGTGGACGAGGAGGGTCTCATGAGAATATATTAGCGGAAATGCGTGAACCACGCGTCGTCTCTCGCCCTATCACCCAGCCGACGTCAGTGGTACGATCCAAGATGGCCGCCACCGTCGCTAATAGTTTTCCGATGGTGGTCACATGTGTCGAGAGGCGAGATCAAGAGAGACTGCGTCGAATGAGTGAGATGGAGAGAGCGCCTCTCCAGAGCCGCTCGTGGCGAGCGCAAAATAGCGTAGGAGGGCGTATGCCAAAAACGGTGAGAGAGCGCTGGAACCACCCCCCTCCGTCCACCCCGTCCACCCCCGGACCCCACCCACCAATTGGCACCGGGATTAATAAAAGTCGACTATAGATTAGGTGCAAAATCAATAACAAAATAGTTGGGTCGGGGTTTCGGAACGTTGGCGGCTCGGGGGTTTGGGTTTGCGTTGGGGGCTAGACGAAAATCAATGAAAGTAAGTGTAGATCAGGTTGCGGTTTATATGCAGGCGTGCTCTCGGTCCGGATTGGCTGCACGCGTGCGCTAAATTCTTTAGACGAAATTTTATGCTCGTGTCGAGGGATAACATTGTTTTGAAACGAAATGGTGGACTAGCTGGAAAATCAAAGATTCATTTTTCGGCAGCTGCACCGTCAACACAGAAATACTTCCAGAGTTAAAATAAAATTTTCGGTCATCGTCGCTCAATTAACCGATGACAATTAACAATGACTTAACGAATTAATAATAAATTGATAAATTAACGATGCCAATTAGCAGATGTACGTTATTTAAAAGTTCATCGTGTACTTAACAGACTCGCCAACGGATTCACCAAACCAGTAGAATTGGAAACTTCGACACTTACCTATAAATAAACAGACAAGAAATACATCATTAGTAAACATAAATATTAAACACACTATCATAATCAATTTTATACTTGTAATTTCAAAGCACAAAGCATACAAATTTATTTTTTCAAATAATTATATTAGTCTTGTACAGTGATTGCAATGATTTTTCATTCGGAATTGGTATAGTTCTGAATATACAGAGAAAAAACTAGAATATTTGTCATTATGCATTTGCAAAATCTTGACTGTTTTTCTTGAAATCTTGGATAGATATTAATCAAGATTTTGATTTCTAATTCCTCGAGCACAGGAGGCGATGCATTAAAACGCCTATTTTAAGTTGTGTGCTCAAAAGAATGGCACACGATAAAGAGACCCACATCATGATTTTGCTTTGATTTCTTATCAAAGCGAAATCATGATGTGGGTCTCTTTTTAAAAAAAAAAAAAATTTAAATATATTATAGCTTTGTATTTTCTGGGCCACCCTGTAGACAATTTCGCATTTGGCTATACATTTCCATCGTCAACTAATAGGAATGTCAAATCAATAAATTCGTGCAGGTTATAATAACAAGCGGTGAGTATGAACGATCCACTTTCTTACAATGTTAATCTAGTTTCAAAGTGTTAGAAACAGGTGAAAGATAAGAAATGACTAAACAACTGGGAGGAGCTAATATATGGAAACCATCCGACTTTTAAATTTCTAAATTAAAATTTTTTAACTATTCGCACTAAAAATGACTGTAACATCCATTTCGCTCACCACACCACCACCACGTCCATTTTTTACAACCACTAACAGGAAACGCCATGCAGAACTAAACGGTTATGTTGATGCTAAATGAGGCTCGGTTAAAATATATAATAGTCGCGTGTTAAAATTGCAGGCCTAGGCGAGAGAGCCAAAAGCACCAACGAGGACGACAATCTAACGCCTCGTCGACAAGATGAAGTGAAAAGGGGGTTGATGGGGAGTTGGCAGGAAGGAGCGCTTGGAAAGGGGACAAGGAGAACGCGCCCATAGCCAAGAACAAACCCTTGTCGTTTATGGGAAGAGGAGGGGGGTGCGTTAAACCACCCCCGCTCGCTCGCAGTTGTCGCGATAAAACGCCGTGCGCCAACACTGCCTATACAAACAAAGCCGGAATTAATTAAAGGCATATTACGTGCGTGATTATGACTCGCGCGGTTTTTGGTAAACATGCACATGTACACGCTTTAGTGAGTCCTGTGTTTAGTGTATATACAGGGAGTGCAGGATCGTGTCTCATTCATGTAAAGACGAGCTAGCATCGATATTTGCCAGGTGCCATAGCGAGGTGGGCTTTAATCTGAGACGCGATATGCAAAACAAGACAGAGAAATTGAGAAAATGAATTGTGAGCCTTCGGAAATATTGTTCAGTAGATTCATTCATTAAAAAAAATGAATTACTGTATCTAATATTTTAGAGGGATCTCTTAAATCACATAAATTAGAGATAGACTGCGGTATCATCTTAAATAATGAACTGAAATCTCTCAAGTATAAAAAAATAAAAGTAGAAATAGAATTAATAATAAAATGGGGGTTGTCTCCGGGACAGCACCGTACAAAAAAAGACGAACAGAGTTGGCGAAACTCACAAATACAATAATAGAAAATACTTGTGAGTTTCGTCAACTCTGTTCGTCTTTTTTCGTCCGGTGCTGTCCAGGAGACAACCCCCATTTTATTATTATATTTCAAGTACGATTTTGCCTCTTATATTTAAAAAAAAAGAAATAGAATTGTTGATTGCACGATAACATTTAACGTGAGCCACCTAGTAATGATATTTATGAACTTCTACTACCCTAGATATGATATTGTGTCCCATCGTATCATTGTTTTTTTATTTTTTTCGTGGGTTAACCAATAGGATGCAGAACAGTGTCAGGATAGGGCTGGACGCAAACATTAAAATTCCCCCCACATGGTGCGCGTTGGAAATTTTACTCGCGGTTGTACTTTTTTACTCGGAGCAATAATTTTTCATTAGCAGTTTCGCTAAATCGCCTATAGGGGGGGACCCGCCCCAAAACAAACAACTAAGTCGAAAGTGGTTTGTCGTGTCTCTAATCGGCGATGGCTGAGGCGGTAAAAGGGGGGGGTTGTCATATTTTTGTTTCAGTTGTTCACCCTCCCCTCCCTCGTCAAAACTCCCTCGATTTTCACGCCAGCACCCTTTGAGCCCCGGCGGCGAAACACTGTGAAATGACAATGAAAAAAATAGATCTGCCTGGAGTCTTACAGCCGTATCGTAAACGCAAATACAGAGTACAGTTCCCCCTAAACCCTAAACCTCAGTGCGCCGCTGTTCAATAAATTTTGATCGCTCTTGTGTATTCAGTAGGCCTCACGTTTGTATAATGCAGTGTATAATTCATTAGAGGATTTAAAACAGTGTTCGGCCATTAGTGCATGCGGTGATGATGGAAATAACTTATGTGTCACGCATACCCCCCACCCCCTACCCCCCTTATAACAACGCCAAATAGGCTCTTGGCCTGAAACCAAATTGGCATGCGTTGTTGTTGTGCTGTTATCTCGATACTCATTTTAACAAGAAAGTTTTGCCAGAAAAACCATCGACAAAGTTTCGTCGTTGTAACAGCTTTTGAAGACCCGTATGTAGTTTGTAAACAGATAATGAATGCTAATCTGCAACCACACAACTGAGTAAATATTGCATTATCATTTGAACTATTTTTGCCAAAATTATGCTGCAGTCTGAGACCCCAAATTTACTATTTACTTGATATTATAATTGCTTTCGTTTCTGTGGTTACCAACAGATACAGACGATCGTGTATTTTTGGGTTTAATGATTGTCTACTATATGATAAATGATGGTTTGAGTCAATTTATTCTGAATAAAGGAAGTTGGTTTGAAATTGATACGTCAACGAAAATTCTCATTACGTTTTAGGAATGAAATAAAATAGTTTGATTACACGTTTTGTTTGACGAGGATGTCAAATTCTCTGTCCAATGAAATTGATGCCGCACGCATTAGTGCATCATTGTTGACTCATTACATAGAAAAATTCAAAATTGTAATTCATTCAACGTCACCAACTCAGCGGTATGTCCAATATTTACTGACTACATATGTACGAGTAACATTAATAGTCATTTAACAGTCACCATCATGAAAATGTGAGCGTATAATATACGGACGAACAATTCTGGCAAACATAATGACATGCTGGATAATTCTAGTCATGGTTGTGTTCTCTTTCAAAACGAGGCCCGCACAAAATCGACAATTTTTCTGAACGTTCGGACGGGATATTAAATTTCCAGTATGGCAGTATGGAAAATGAAACCAATTTCCTACGGAAATTGGGAATGAAATAGGACGAAAGTTTATTTTATTTTAGAAATAACTCACTTCTGAGTTCCTTGTAATTCTCATATTTCCGTGTAATGACGTGTAACTTCATTGAATCGTTGAATTTCGATCTGACGGACTTCGATTTGATCGGACGGACGGCTCCTAATCCACTATCGATAGTCATTATACTATCGATGTGATCGATTGCAGCAAAAACTCTTAGAATTTTCCATTAAAGCCAATCAACTTTTTAAATACAATCTCCTACAAACTGGCAATTGATGGACGGATTTGAAATAACTAGTGTAATTTACGTGTAATTGACTACAATTACCGTGTAGACGCCATGTAATCGGCACATCTATTCTGTGTATTACATAGTCTCTAACTCAGGAGAAATTCCGGGTATGTGTTCCTCGGTAAGAAGACGCCATTTTACCTTCGAAATTGAAATGCGACACGGTTACACGGTAGACACGGTTAGCTGGTCACACCATCCGAATGCCGCCACCGCGTAACTCGATATTTTGGATCCCCGTGTACCCCAAATTGCGAGGCAAGGAGAGAGAGAGAAGACAAAAAACTCGATCGATAATTGGATGAATCGAGCGTCAACACGATTCGTCGGTCGAATCGAGAAAACAGTGGCCAACTGATATCCGAGAGAGTCCAGTTTCACCGATTACTGACTTCCGCATATCAAAAATTGGCAGACGGATCCTGAGTGGAACGGAAAAACTGTCTGTTTGATGTCTGGACAAATATTTGCTCATCGGGCAACGTCTGTCCGTTTCCAAAGGTCCACTAAGTATTTTCATGAACTACGAGTTTAACTCTTCCTATATGCAAAGTTGCAACATCTTTGTTGGAGCATGGCGCCTCCAGCCACATCTGCAGACACATTAATGTCAGCACGTCCCTGAGTTATGT
>JAQGBY010003301.1:0-19722 GCA_034698785.1 Mycogona germanica
TATTTTCAAATATCCACCATTTCTGTACCTGTCGGATTATGTGCTAGTTCTATCCTAGCAAGAAGGCTAGCTTCTCCGTAATTAACAAAATGTTTAGGTATAAATCCCAATTTAACAACCAATTCTGCTCGAAATGATTTCCTTTGGCAGAAATGCATGCGCGAGGATGCTTTCGCCATGGGGCGATCGACGCATTGATAACAAAAAATATAGGATAATTGCTAGGACTGCAATTGGGAGTCGGTAAACAACGTTTATTTCTGATCTTCAGGGAAAATTAAGATGTTGTAGTATTGTATTAAATTAAGAGAGTTGCGAAACAAAAAGAGAAACGTATGAACTCACCAAAAGCTTTCGTCTCTGGTGAACAAGTCTGCCCACGATACGCGGCAAACAATTGCGCAGATGGAGTGCATGGTTGGAGATCATGGCCTCCCTCTGGAATGCGCAAAACATTCAGATCTAATCGATTGTCACCGTCACGGATTAGCGGGTTTACATTCTGGAGCTTCTAATCCTCCACGATACAAACTTGATTTATTTATCTTGATTCCACACATGCTCGGATACCTTCTAATATTAAGGCTTTACTATTATTCATTATTATCTTTTTATTACTCATTGCTTATGTAGGCCCCATCCAATTGGTTTGAGCCACTGCTGTGCCTTCAATTCTGTGCTTTCATTTTGAATCTTACATTGTCCGTCATTCACAACCCGGAATTCGTCCGGCGCTCAAAACTATTTTGTATATAAATTTTGTAATTCTTATCTTGTTATCTCATGAAGTGCTATCAATAATATGTTGTCATTACGAGCGGCTATATTGTACGTCATGTAACACATGTGTTCAAATTTAAAAACCCAAGGAATTAGCATAAATAAAATTAATTTGTCACCAAATTCTGGCAATTTTATTTTATTCATTCTAATTTCTTGGGCATGACTAAAGTTCACCATAGGCTTCATATCTACTATCTTGTATCGATAACAGTCTGATTGAAATCGTCCCAAGCTTCCAATATCCGAGATTTCAACTCGCCTGTGGGACTTTTGCGTTATAAACAGGTGATCGATCGCCGTCCTAGGACGGCTGAAAGCACTTTTGCTTCGGCTGGGCCCATCCAGGCTATGCTGCGTGGTCACGAACCCGCATCCGTACCGCTCTTGCAAAGCCCCGCCTTCCCAGGATACACTGAAGATACCAGGATACAGGATGCACGCAAGCGTTCGCAAGACGCGAACGGAGAAACGGACCCCCCTTACCAGGTTGGGAAAGGGACAGGATTTTAGAAACATATTCGGAGCTACGTAAGCGCGTAGATACCGAAAGTGTAAGCCACCTGCTAGAACTGATCACTCCTGTTTTTATTGCAGCGAGAAGCTATCCACAGCGGGAAGGCTTCCTGTAACACCGCTACTTTGTTCATTGTAATAAATAAAATAAAAATTGTCGCTCTTTTCGTTGGACCCTGGCGTTTGTCAGTGATTTATTGATTTGCTCGATACGCCTGGCCGCAAGTTGTGACATCGCCCAAGTCACCAATCTTATTTTGGTATAGTTTCTGAACCCCTATTTTCCCAAATAGCAAAATTAACTGGATTCAAATCAAGACTGTTAAGAGTTCAAAGCGATGACAGAATTAATTCAGGGTCTGACACGTTACATAAACCAGCGGTTTCTTTAGCCTGCGCCCTCACTTTGCTTCAATCAGTTTGGAAGCTTTCTGCTTCTTTGATCATTTTTGTTTCAGGTCATATTTGATCATGCTTTGGACAGTGTCCAGAGTTATGTATGCACGCCTGTATTGCCGTATCTCATGATGTCTGTAATCTCGGTTGCGATTGCACCACTGAGCCAACGTCAGTAATAGTCAAGAAAATACACGTAGTTTAATACAGAAGTTAGTCCAATCCATCCTGCATTCAAGTTTTAACAGGGAATTTCTTAAAAATATATTTGGCATCAAAATGTATCGTTGTGTCTGAAAACTGTTGAGTTTCGCTAGTGTGTGGTGCGAATCATTTTGAACATCTGGAATTCGAATGATAAGGTAATGGAATCGCACGTGCGATATCAATTAAAAGGCAAAGCTATTGTCAGCATGTATGTTAAATTTCATTCCATTGGACAAATGTTTTCCAATTTTAATTTTAAATTTGAGTCAGATTACTTTTCTATTATCCACCCTGTACATGAATATCAAGTACAAATATATATAAGTTCGATGGTGTAACATATGTTGCAAACCGTTTGTGGAGCTTATGCAACTGAGAAAACGAAAGTTATAATTTGCGAGTGCATTCAGCTTTAAAAGCTAGCGCAGTTAGGTTTCTTCTGAAATTCTTCTATGTGCATTAATCTTTTTGCTTTAGCTTGTTTCACAATCAAATTGTTGTCAACGAAAATCACTTATGCCAGCTGTGACAGAAGAAGTCATCAAAAGTAAGAATTTTTCCGATAAAACTGCTGATGAAAACTGCATGGAGTGCGATTGTACAGAGTATCTGTTTCAATGTACAATATTATTTTGATTATGATCTATTGAAAATATCTGTTTTATGTTTTCAGATAAAAATGGCATTTAAACTAATATCAATTTCAACAATTGTTTGCCATGCCGTATTTCTCTTTATGTTCAAGGGACAATCACAAGCAAGTACGTGACGCGTTCTATTTTAAAATCTCATAATTATTTTTAAACGCTTCCTTGTCTGCGATGCTTAAAACAAATATATTTTTCTGTTTTTAATTTATCGTCACAGAAAGCATATTTTATGAAGGACCAAGAAATGTATCGGTGTCAAAAGATACAAAAAGTGTAACTCTTAAATGCGAATTTACTTATTATAATTATCGCGATTGTGTTTGGAAAGTTAATGGAGTTGCGGTTACTACATCAAAAGAAGAAAAATATACTTACAGATATCTTGTTAGTGGAACCAATACCGTCTACTGTTCAATTTTAATAACCAATATTTCCACTTATACTAAACCCACTGAGTGGACATGTTCATATGTGCCGAGGAGCAGTGATGAAGATGTCGAATCAAGAGCAGCATGGCTAACAGTAATTCGTAAGTATAAAACTCTAAAGAGGTTTGGATGAAATCAAGACTGCATAATTTATCATATTCTTTTGCTCGATATGACTTTAACAATATATGAAAACACACATTTTATCGTTCATGTCTATTAATTGCAATTCTTATTTGATAGATTTTCTGCAGGAGCCCAATCCAGTAACTGCTTATGTTAATCAACAAGGATTGATTCTTCCGTGTATTGCATCAACCAACGTTGCATGTTATTGGATAAAAGACGATGTGACAGTAGATATTCAAGGTCGATATTCCTTCAACAATGGACAGAAAAGGAAAATAGATAAAGATTGTTCGCTAAAAATTACCCAAGTCAGTGAATTTGACTCTGGAACCTGGCAATGTATGGCAGTCTCGATTGATGGAAGTGGATTTTCAATGAAGTCGCAAAAAGGAAAACTATCTATATTTCAATGTAAGTATTAGTTACATATTGGCTTCAAAATAACATGCATTTGGTACATTTTTAGTTAATTTGAAGTTTACCTGTTTATGGATAGTACACATCTTGGAACATCCTACTAACACCACTGCTGCCTACGGCGAAACAATCTTATTGCAATGCATTTTCAATGTGGATGTAATGTGTTCATGGATGAGAAATGGATCAATTGTAAACATTGACAATCGATACCAATATGTCGACGAAGAAGCGGCTAAAAAGGAGGACTCTGCCGACTGCTCCTTTCAAATAAAAAACTTCCAAGCAACAGATGCTGGAGGATGGAAATGCATGTCCAAAGCAATCGACAATATTGATGCTATGGAATCAAACGAAGCTTGGCTAATCCTAAATGGTATTTAAAATATATCTTTTAGAACACAAAGATTCCCCCTGCAAAATAGTCTTGAATATTAATGATATTGATTTTGTCGAGGTTCTTTGCTGGGTTGGGAGACTAATTTTTAGATGTTACGATCGAGAGTGATTTTCTCTTTAGTCATTCTCGTTTATTCGATCCAAAGGAACTTGATAAAATGAGTCCCAAGAACAATGCAGCTAGAGCTCTGAGTTGTTCTTCTGTTCCAATCTCCTGTTTAGAATTATTTGCTTATGCAGACAATAATTTATTACATTAACAATAATTCTTAGCATTCACTCCATTCAGTTATTTGCATGTAGTGACTAGTGTGCTTCCAATGTGACAGGTTTCATTATTACACCAGATTGTAGTGTCACCATCTGGCTCAATGGAGAGAAAGCAACCAGTCAGATTTCCCATTGGGGTAATCAACCAGCCAGTGTCACCTGTAAGGCGATGGACAACAGTTTGGTGCAGAATTTGTATTGGCAAATCAACGGTGACCGCGTATTGCAAATGCCTATCCAGGGGACCAGCGAAAGTACCGTAATTAGCATCCAGCTGCCCCAATCAGATCAACTGTGGAGGTCCTTGACTGATAAGATCGAGTGTGTCCCAGAAGGCCCTCAGTGCTCGGTTTCGGCCAGTTTGACTGCCGTCCATCAAGGTTTGTAAATGGCAAAAATTGAATTTAAGTTAAAAATACATAATAATTGAAAATTTTGCAGACATTTGCAGACCAGAGAACATTTATACAGTTCATTTATAAGTTGTTTCGCTAAATACAAATGATTGATCTGTGTCTGCATTACAAATTTGTAAATTGGAAAACCGTACTGTAGATGAACAACATCTAAAAACTAAAAACATACAGATAAAAAGCAGAACACTATAATGACGAATTAATTATAATAGAGATTAACTGAAATTGCAAATTCTGCTCAAATGTCTGTGTACAGTATATTCTGATTCAATGTTTGTTATTATTAATTAACATAAAATGTAATTTTCATAATTTCTTTGGTTTTCAGGGCTTGTAACTGTTATTGTTTGTGTTGTTCTTGGATTGCTGATCTTTGTAGCCATGCTTGCATACATATACAGGAATGCAATCCGTAGCAAAAGTACGTAAAATATTTTATACTCGTAGATTATATGGTTTTGCACAAAATATTGCTCGAAATGCTTATTTGTCTGTACTATATAGCAATATCTTAATAATTAATATAATGATTGTTTTATTTAGTCCTTTTGATGAAATGGTTTTCCATAGAAAATGTCTCCAAGGATACTCGTGTATTTCAACCTGCCGTGTCGAGGTAAAGCTTACACACGTATTTGTATATTAATTTATTTCAATTACTGACTCTATTCAATAAATTTTATCATTTAAAATAATTTTAATTTCATTATATTTACAGTGCGGCTGAAATGAGCGCGACCATCAATAAGACACATGGAGAAATGCTACTCGAGAGAAGATTTTCTGACAGCCAATTTCAAAGTCCGTTCAAGACAAAGGTAGCTTTGAAAATTATTCTTTTATTACTAATGGCGGCAATAATTAAGAAGGAATATTTCTGCCTACAATTCTAATAGATAAAATTAAAATCGAACGGATAATGTAAATCGCCCAAAGTATTAATCAAGCACACTTCTTGTTTTTCGTGTTTTTTTCATTTTAGTTTTTTCTTATTAAATAATAGTTATTATATTATTTGAAGAGTTTATCGCCGACTCTTTTCGTCTTTTTTCGTCCGGCGCTGTCCCGGGCACAACTTGCCATTTATTATGTAAGATTTAGTTTTAACTCCTGATTACTGATGAACGATGTTTTCAAATTCACAGAATTCTAAGATGCGACGACCGTCTTCAGCAATTGTTTACGCCAACGTGGAGTTCGCGACAAACAAACCCACATTGCTAACCACTTTTAGATCCAACGACCCTGTGGAATACGCAGAAATTATTTTTTCCAATGGTGCGTCCAACTTGGATGCAAAGAAAGTTGTTATGAAAAAATCATCTATAAGTTTGACCGTTGAACCGAGTTGTTGAGAATAATAACAAGAGGTTATATTTACTGATGGATCATTTCAAAGATGCCCGTATTTAATTATGTTTCGTTTGTAAATTAATACGATTTGATTTATATTAATTAATTGAAAATGACGCTAACAGCATTGTGATTACTCCGTAACCTGTATTATGTTACTGTAACGAATAGCATATATATATTATGTAAACACTTATAAGAGTGTGCAGGTATGTGAAGTTATGTTTTATTTAATTAAGTAAACCACATTATAAAATACATTGCAATAGCTCCTGTATAATATAGTGGTTCTGTTAAAGTACATGAATACATCATTATTAAAGAAAGACACCACCATTGAACTTGATTCATATTTTTTAAGCAAGTTTGATCTAACACAACGCTCTGAGTAAATTAACTGGAATTAACTCATCCAGAGTCATCTTATTTTAAAACACAAATAATATTTTTTTAATTTTGAACTAATCGGCATTAGGTACGCAACTAAGCCGGAAAAGCAACTCCGGATATTGTTATGCAAATATTCTCAAAAATATTCTGATATTAAATGTTGAAATTGGATCATAATTCTGGTGTGGGCGTTCGATATTGCATGAGCACTTAGCCAAAGTAAACATGATATATGATATACACTTTGGCCAACAAAATGCATTAGTGTTAAAAGCGCATTGCGCATTTTGAACAAACAACTCGATGATATCCGAAAATTGAACTGAAATTAACAATAGACTGAAAAAAAAAAATTAATTAATGGGATATTCAGAGAAGCAATATAAAATGGTGTTGCATCTGAAATGAATAATGAGTTGTTACTACAATCACAATTGTTTTGCTGTTTAGTTACATGGGTCTAAAATTATTAACTTGTAATCAAAACCCCTGAATGCAATTCGTCTTTTTGAAACATAAATAATTTCAGTTCGTTGTTAATCCTGTGCTCTCCTGGGTTCACAAACTTACACAAACGACGTCCAGTTCGCTTTAGGCGGACATTCAAGTGTCAAACAGGCGAAATTAGTTCCAAGACCCACCATAGCTTTTTTTGCGTTTAAATTTTCTTGTGGCGTCTAAGTTTAACCAATCACAAAGTGTCAATTGACTAGACGCCAAGCTTTTAATGGCAACTTAAGAACTCTGCACTAATAAAAAGAATTTCACTATCCCAACACGTAAAGAATATGATGACAGTGAATCACAACGCTAATTCTGATCGGAGCGCCAACACGTCGAAAACAGTACAAATCATTAAAAAAAAAGGTTTTCTAATGACAAATACAAAAATGGTTTCTCTGTTTTACCTCTCGAAAATTATTCTAATATGTATCTCTACAATTGGTCTTAGCAGGTAAGTGCCCAATAAAATTGGAAATATTATTTAGTAAGTCGAACTAGGGAAATTCATTTGACGGTCACTCGAACTTCAATGCACATTGAGATGCAAGTGAACCTTTTATCAACATCATTTGACTTATTTATTTGTATTTCATACATTGAATTTGTCTGAAAAAATTACTGCATAGATATTTATAACCACATTTCTTACCAAGATTAGTCGATTAATATTTCAAATTTGTATCTGACTTACTTAAATTTTGAACATAGGAGTAATGACTATTCATCGATCCAAGATTAGTCTATTAATATTTCAAATTTGTATCTGACATATTTACTTAAATTTTGAACATAAGAGTAATGACTATTCATTGATCGAACATGTATTCGATAAATTGATAATTAAAGTGTTTATCAATTGCTTTTATTATACACATTTTGTAGTCGATGACATTAATAATTACAAAAAATGATTATCGTAATTGTTCAGATGCTATGGTGAACTTAAAAATAAGATTTTTGTAATCGAAAATAAGAATTTCTAATTAAAATCGCAACATTCGTTAGGAGCAATTTTCGTTTATCGTTTGACCAGCATCACTGTTACCGGTCAGAACTGCTGCCCAAACATCTGCTGTTGCGTTCAGTTATCGACACCACCACCTATATTAATAACGACACTGGCTCCGATCAAGTCAACGTGCATGATGATGTGCTGCCCATTGCCTACGTGCTGCCCACCACCGCCTCCACCACCGCCTCCGCCCACAACCACAAATCAACCACCGAAAATCGAAACATGTTCCAGCTGCTGCTGCTGCTGCTCTAACGGTAACGGTAACGGTTACGGTTACGGTAACAATTACGGTAACGGTATCGGTGGTGGTAAATTCTTTCTGAGATAAGGTAAGCTAAAAAAATTGTTGTGGCTATAACAAAATTTGGAACCCATCAACGGTTTCTAGAGTGGTTATAAGAAATTCGTTTGATATGAAATTACATTTAGCCCTTGTATTGTCTGATTGGGCCGGTGGCCACGTAAACACCAAGTAATTTTGAAACGGCTTAGCATTTTAGTAAAGTGCAGAATGTTGGAGAAAAATTTAAATATTGTAAAAGAAAAGAAAAGAAAAAGCAAACACCTTTTGAGATTTTTAAATGTCTTTACACGTTCAGTTAATTAGGTTTGTTGCACTTGATTACACGATTTGAGCATTAAAAAAAGAATGCTAATTCTTTTCAGTTACGTTTGAAATTATAATGGGATAAATTCGAACTGGATGTGGCTAATACAATTTCGTATTCTTTCTTAGTATACTTTCAATGGGGAGGTGTTTTGAGTGACTACATGAATGAAGATGGTATGTCCACTTGTCACAGAAGCAAAACAACGATTTGTCGCTGCTTTCTAGCAACTAAAAATATATTGTGCTTTGCTCCACTGAGGTTTATTTAAAATAAAGAATCTGTGTATGAAGCCTCTTTTGATCAACTTAAACCCAATTTAAAACTACACTTCCGGAAATCATAACTGTTTGTTTCAAGTTCTTGTGTATTGATTGTAAAATAAGTTGAGACGTTTGTAATAGAAAGCATAATTCACCAACATATTTTATTCCCCTATGCAACTACTTTGATCTGCCCTTCGCATAGTGCCTAAGCATCTACTGGGGTTCAGAAACGCCTGTAACGCAGCGATTACAGTGATATAAGAAAAACTATGCTGTGTGATAAACTACGAAATATGGTCAACGAAATACTTTATAAGAATGTAATTTTAAATTTTGTTCTCGCTGTTCTTTTCTTTTACCTTTATTTTTTGTATACGAGCTCATGTACAAAATAATATTTACGAAATAAAGACGACCACTCATAAATAACATAAAAAAGTGTTCTCTTCCGAATAGAATAATTAAAAATAAATGTATTGCATAATCAAATGCAAAATTATAATTACCAGCGCAAGCGCTTATATCCAAGACAATAATGGCTAGTTATTTTTCCACGCTTATCTATATGTAATTTCATTCCCGACAAAAACGAGATATGTTAGGTAGTTAAATTATAAGTGTCCATTTGCAAGCTGCTTTAGTAACAATGCGAGTGCAGGCGCCACTAATGTGGCGTCATCACTTATGATGTTGTCATAAAAAGTGTTGAGTGAATTCACTTATGGCAGTGCAAGGTGAGATGACACTAATACCGAATGACATAGATGTATGACGACATAATTTTAATATTTGAGTGATCATGAGAAATAGGTCATGTTTGGCAGTGATCATATCAAGTGCTTCTGATAGCAGGATGACTTCAAGGCATTTGAGCGAATTTATTTTTCTGTTCTATTTATTTGTATACATATTTTACAGGTAAGGCGTTTCTCGGAAATTTACTTTCATAATCGTTTTTCTGAGTGCAGGTAGAAATAGCGCTGAACGCTAGTTCGCTAATGGCGAAAAACGAACCAGTGGAAATGCAAACAATTTATCTTAAAAGTAAAAATGAGCACAAAGAAAAAAGGCAATAATATTTATCGAAATTGGCAGGATATGTTGACAAGATCTTTGGGTGTTGTCTGAAATTGATCACATTCAAATTGAAAAGATAGATATTTCACGATAAGGTGGGATGTGACGAAATTTTATTAACGGTGCTAGAAAAATAAATGTCAAATGCAATTTCATTTAAAAGTTTTTGTAACATCATAATTTGATGAGTCAGACACTATGACGTAAGTCAATCTGTATCCCAAGTCTTAACTGCGTACCTGTGTATCCAGCTAGCGAGAACACAAATGTTACTAGCATGCTTCATTTCCCTTATCTAGTATTTGTGCAAGTCCAACAGTACTATTACAGAGTACAAGGTGTCCCAAAAAGTCTCCAAACATTGTAATAATGTCGAAAGCAAGGCAAGAATGGCATTTATATTTTGAACCAACATGTCCCTATTTACGGAGATAGTTAGGACACCCTAGCACAAGATATGCAGGATATTTTTTTTCTTAGCAGCTGTTCGGATCGTTACAGTCTGGGCTTCTTGTTGGCATCAGTCAGCAATGTGGTGCGCCACTTACGGGAAATCAAATTAATCTGATATTTTGCGCCACCTATGCGCGGCAAGCTTGAATCTCTATTAATTAAAGAGGAACAGTATGTGACATTTTTATAGGGTCTACCTTTTTATGACTTATAGTGTAGTTGATATCAGTGTTATATTAATTTGGTAAAAAGGAAGTGACTACAGAAATTATTTTTTCAATTAAAACTGCGAAAAATGATCCACGAACCACGCTGAGTGATTTCCATTAGTTGCACTTAAGGGTACGACGTTAGTGCATTACACAAAAATCTTTCCATTTAAAATAAAGTGCCAATTTATTATGTTGGTGTACCTTACACATTAAATAATATGTCTTGAATTTGATTCAATAGCAAACTAATATCGGTATTGGATACAGTTTAATGGATATAAGTGTATTAATACTGTATGAATTTTAACGTGGAAAGATCAAAAGTGAATAGGGGAAATGAAATGACCAAATGCTGCAAATGATCAAAATACAAAAGAAATATATTTCTGAAGTTATCTGGACTCGAATTTTTACATTTGCTTTCATGAATTAAGTGGATATTTAATGCAATTGCGTTTGTAACCATGGCAAATTACGCTCGATCGTTTAAAATACACTCGTAAAATTGAACACAAACACAATTTAAATGATACTCGTAATTTTCATTCCATTTTGAATGGTGCGTTCATGCGGCATGAGTGAGAGTTTGGGGAAACTAGTATGTTTAAAAGTTACAAATGGCGTCGACATTCTTACAACAAGTTTGCCTTTATATTTTCGACCTTGGCTTAAAAACCGAAACGCCGGTGACCTACAGGTCCCTGCACATAAAAACTTGTTCTATCAGTTCGGCAACGAAAGGAATTAGGTGCGCTGATCACATAGGCCACTCGGAGAGAAGAGCTCACTGTCTCCACGTAATTTGGCACCACACCAACTAACTTGTGTCATGTCATCTGCCAAGTGTGACTTCCTCGATTTGAGACATTAATGTATTTGCAACATCATGGTCGATTCCCATGACCATGAGGTGGTCGTTGATGTCATACGACACTACATTACTCTGTATTAGCGAGGCATGTACAGGGAATGTCGCAACAAGAGGAATCGATCGGATCCACTACAATTCTATCACCGTGAATATGTCATTAACCATTTTCGTTATTATTTTTGTGTCCTTGTGTCCACTTAGCATAGAAGGGCGAGGTCATCTGGGTGACCGAGATATGTTTGTGGGTTGCGATCGGGCCTGCAATCCAATCAGATGCAACGTCAGAGGAAAAGATGATAGTCCTTGCCCTCGACACGATCCTAACTTTTCTTGCAAGTGCTGTTGTCTGGTTCCCCGAGTGAGTATCAAACTGAAAGGCCTAATCTGCATAATAGCTAGCCATTGGATAGGCGCCTGGTACATTAATTTGGGAAGATCGTGTCTTTTTGGTATTGTGATCTTGATGCGCTCACCGAAAACGGTAACACTTTGTCGATTGGTGCGTTCGTGAATTCGATTAAGTCCGCAACGAATCTAACAATGAAATCCTTCGTTTTTTGAGGGCATTTCAGGGTTAAACAACGGATATCTGTGCATTTAAGACCTTAGGTTAACGACCTTCTTTAACATAATATAACATAAGCATAACATTTATTCGTAATTCACTGAAGAATATGATTTTGCGCAAAGGAAATATTGATTTTATGGCTTTCGCTTGAAAAATTAATCAAATTCCGGTCGATTGTAAGTGTTGTTGTTCCTCTTGTAACTGTTAATTGAATGGGTAACTTTATTTGAAATTTAATTATGTTAAAAGGTTCAAAATAATTAGATGGTCATATGAGCTTAGTGGACTGATCGCATATTCTTTAACACGTATCAACTGATAATTAAAAAATAAATTAGTTTAAAATGTATAAATTATTAATATATGTGCGTTTTCCCGCTAAACGATATTACACTTTTTTGTTTTCAATAGAATACAAGATTAAAATTCTTTTGAAGTTCTCACGGCATTCACGGGTATATTTTGCAGCTACACTATTTTTGAATTGACGCTCACTTGTTAATGCTACCATCTGATCTTGATTTCATACATAGTTCACATGAAACGTTGATTTGTTTATTGCAAGTATTTTTTAATCATTCAATCATCAGGGAACATGCTCCACGACTCTGGCTTTGAATGATTAGAACTCGGCAGCACCTTAACTGACGCTCGAGATAAATAGTAATACATATTGTAATGGACACTGTAATGTGATAGTTGTTAATAAATAACAAAACATTGATATTGATTTTCTTTTGTATTTTTGTATCAAATTATGTTTGGTTTCTCTATCTGGCTCACTAATGTTTTTTATTTATTAATAGTTAAACTTACATTTTCCTCAATTTAGAGATGCATAGTTTCCTGGTTGGTTTAATAAAAAATACATTTGTTCATGCGTTTTGTTACATCAAGTGCATATAGAGTTAACTTATGCAACTTATTCCCGAAACATAATGAACATAATTTTTACGGATAGATTGTTAACTTGGTCTTAAGATTATAAAATTCCTTGAATTGTTTATTGTCTGCGTTCATGTGAAACCTAGTCTGCCGTGACCAAAATGACGAAACATGCATTGCTTCACGCTTTATGCGATGAGCAAACACATTTTCTTCAGGACAGGTTTTTTCTACTTTGATTGCTACTTACTCCTACAAACTTCAAACCGAACCATCAACATCATTAATAAAAAAGGTGCCCCTTTGTCCCAATATCAACATAAAAAACTACTTGCGCATTTCATAACGCAGGCTGCCGAATTCTGCGAAATACCAACGTGAGACGGATATTGTTCCTCACCCTCGAAGTATATATATAAATATAGTTTGCAGTTGTCATTTGCGAACACAATTTAATTCTTTGAATCAACGTCTATGCAAAGGTAACGAGCACTTCCTTTATACCATTTTTTGCCCGTACACGTACGAGTATACCAACTATATATAGTTCGAAATATTAATAATATCAATACTGATTGATTCACTTCTTCCAGTGAACAGGCTTGCAAAATGGAATATCTGAAGTTAGCATGCCTAGCGTTGGTGTTTATGATCGCTCTACCTTGGTAAGTGAAAAAACATATAATTTCATCAAATTGAAGAGCATTTTTTGTAAAAAATGTATTGACAAGTTATATCAATAACTAATAGTTTAGGCTTATGCTAAATACATTTAGAATACATAGGTATACTGCATCTGGGATTTGTGTAATTTTGTAGGATTTGGCTGTTTTGCATTTTGTGTTCAATTTCAATTTTAACTTTTAATAGCACCAACGCAATGTCTTGCCCAAAATGTATCAAATCAGAACTTTGCACATCGGACTTAACGAAGTGCCAATTCGGATTGACCTCTGATATGTGCGGATGCTGTGACGTCTGTGCAAAGGTTGGTTTTTTTAAATTTTTATTCAACGTCATTTATACGGTAAACGTTTTACATACATGTGATAAACAATATTATATAAATAATGACGCGAAAATTTTGGACTCTCCCGTTGCTTTACAATTCTGGAGAGTCCCACAAAAATGGTTGCAAAAATTTCAGTTCAATAGTAGTCCGTCTTTGCATGTCTAATGAGGCGCAAAGTTTAAGTTTAAAATCGTTATAAACGGTTAAATATTGTTCTGTTGAAAATATCACCATTCACACAGTTTACTATACTAAATAATAATGTATTTGCTATGTAAATGTGAGAATCTTATGAAGAAATTTTAAGAAATGATCGTTAAACAGTACCTTACACTTTCTTTAGTTTACAAAAATGAAATATTGATTTGTTGATAAATATCCTACGTAGTCGTTTTGATCTGTTTGCTGACGCTTTAACGATCATAGATCTAGTGCGTACAATTAATTAGACTTATTTGCACACTCCTTCGTTTCCATTCGTTTCATTCGTTTCTCCTAAGGGCCTGAATGAGCAATGTGGTGGTATCTGGAAGCACGGAGGTAACTGTGGTCGCGGACTCATGTGTAAGGAGAGTCCCGACAACTGGCAGGAACCTGGACAGTGCGTGGAGGATCCAAAATCCAACCACTGAAGCACCCCAAAAGCCTTAATGGATTGACTGCTCTTGTGACTATCTGGGCCTGACGAAATCCCAAATTTTTGCAATATTTGCAAAGAATCCTCGTTTTATTTTCAAAACTAATCGATTGTAATGTTGCTGTTGAAAATGATATTACGTTAAAAATTAAAACTATTGTAAAATTCAAAGTGCGCATGCGTTAATTGTCTAAGCCAATTGGATGTGCTGAGCGGTGACTAAATCAAGTATCTAACCAATGCTCTGTCTTGGATAGGAATTTGTAATGGAAATAAGAATGAGATTATATAAATGAGTAGATCTTTCCAAACTTCCTTTTCAGGATATTATGTAACCATCCCATATCAATTCAAACAATAAGCTTTTCATACGCACAATTTCTAGTATTGTAATTCCATTGGCTTTCTATGTTTATTGCACATGAAAGTTACATAATTTGATGGTTTGAAAAATGTAAATAAACGAATGTTTATATTTTTACTTATTATTTAGCAATGGCAGTTTGCATTTAAATTTTTTCTTATTTTTATTTAAAGGTTTTAAAATTTTATTTTATGATATAATTGTGGTGAAATGTGTGTTAAGTATATCATTTGCCACGAGCACTGCAACGTAATTAATTTCGCTACGTAATTTAAAGTAATTTGTAATTAAGCATTTAGTTTTTACTTACTTTTACATAAGTTGGTTTTATAATGAAATACAACGAACATATAACATCAACCTAAAACATACCGGTTTCACGAACACCACTGCGATCATCACAACTGTACTTTGGTACGGCGGGAATGAATTGTTTTAAAAAAATTGAGTCCATTTGGAAATGATAACACGGAACTTGGTCTGTGCTATCATTTAAAAATGGTGGTGGTTGTCTCGCCTACAACTTGTGACAACACAGCCTATCCGATTTTATAGTACTTTGTTAGCTAGCTCACCAATGCTGGTGGTTTGGAGGAGGCGTAGAATCCTAACATGGCTTAAAACGTTGGAAAAGTAAATTTGATTGCCACGATTCCACGCAGTGATATCTGATATTATTAATAAAAATATTGTTAGTGAAAGAAGTAGGACTTATTGTGCATGTACGAGTACACCCCGAATCACTATTCCCCCGTTTAATGATTATCCACAGGCAATGCCGATTCCTCTGACCTTGTATAATTAATAACATGAGACGCTGGTTTCTACGAAATATTAGGTACGACTGAAACGGACATCAAATTTCATCAGCATTAACAATGAATACTATTGTTCTGTTGAATTTGAACTGATCTTGTCAAAATAAGTATTGAGTTTGCATTTATATTCGTGATACTATTTCACTGAACATTTAATCATATTTTCCTAATCATGCAAAAATTAATACTCAATTATTGCTCAGAAAAGTGTACAAAATGAAATACCACCAGTCAGCAAGGTTCTACTACTGCCTCCAATTAATGCTTGCAGTCGTGTTGCCCTGGTAAGTGAAACAATTTAATTCATCACGTTTTAACAATGAAAATAAAGCTTTAAACGCATTTTGAACACTATTTGTAAATGTAACTATTATTATGATATAAGAATACACTCACTCATATATATTCTTACATCTTTCAACAGCTTTAACGCATTGTCTTGTCCAGAATGCAATATAGATAATTGCGAAGACAAAACAGGTGCATGTACATTCGGAATAGTCCGAGATGCATGTGGATGTTGCAATGTTTGCGCAAAGGTTAGCGGAATAGTGTACTCTTGTAGTTTGATTAGATATATTCGTACTATGTGAACGTGAGAGCAATTTAAATTTTATATAAAACGAAAGAAATGTCTCAACTTTCGAGTTTCAAAAATATTTCCTGAGAAAAAAACTCCGCGACAAATACACAAAGAACGCCAATTGCGTTTTAAACATTAATCGGTAAATCATTTAAATATGGTTAGGCTCTCGTTAAGTTTGCAATTTCAGTATTTTAAAAATATTTATTGTAATTTCATCATACAAAGAAAGTTTAAACGTTAAAATATATTAGGAAAGTTATAACGTGGAATAGAAACGAGTTAAGTTTGTAATTTCAGTATTTTTTAAATGTTTATTGTAATTGCGTCATACAAAGAAAGTTTAAATGTAAGAAAAGTTATAACGTGGAATAGAAACTAGTTATACAGATATTCTACTCTAGTAAATTATTGGCGTTTGTCTTGGAATCGTGTTCTGTTCATTAGGTGTTGTATTTCTGAATAGGGTTTGGGTGAGGTCTGTGGCGGTACTTCGGGTTTCAGCGGGCGCTGTGCTTATGGCCTCGTTTGTCGTCAGGGCGGTGACTTGGACAAACTTGGAAAATGCGAGAAGAAATCAGGCTATTAAGTACACCAAATGCCGAAGTAGATTGCCCATCGTGTCTGATGGAACATTTCTTCACTTACACTTTAAACTTGCTACTGATCTGTTATTTGCATTATTGAATATTAATATGATTTTTTCCAATTGTTTCTATTTTGTTCATTGATATGTCTTCATTGATTTTATGAGCACAACACGCAAGACAAGATGCTCACAAGGTTGGTAAAGTTGGTAAATACTGGAATAAGTATGGCGAGAGTGAGCTGTCCTGTTTGCAGGTATTATATAGTGTATTGGATTTGTCATGTGCATTTAAAAATAATTAATTTTAATGCATTTCTTAGAACGGGCTCAGGAGATATACTGTAAATTTATAATTATAATCATGAAAGCTTGTCCTATTTTTTAAATTACTTTTTTAACCGTCTCCTCGGTTTAAAAAAATTCGTTACTAACGAACGGTTTTTAAAAAATTGAATAAAATTTGAGCTGATCCACTAATTCGTAGTTGAGTGAAAGTTATTTCAGATCTCGATTTTGCATATTTCTCGAGATATCAGCCGTTTAAGTTTTTAATCGTTGTCATTGCTTCCCTGTCCCTTGTAAAAATAATAATTTACACGATTACTATCGATATAATAATTTATAATTATAATGATTTAAAATTACAATGACGTTATACCTCGCTGCCATGATGTGGACAGGTTAGCGAATTCAAAGGTTAGCGAGTTCTCTACATGTATTTGATTTAGCAATTCATTGACTACTTCTTACGAATACATATTATAATTGATAGCCCAATTAATGCCTAATAAATAGCTATTCTAAGTAAGAAATACATTTATTTCAGGGCAAGTTTCTTTGATTTATTTTCTGCTTTAACCAAATTTGCATGACGTAATCAAAATTATGAGAAATTATTTAATCCTATGAAGCAGAGGCGGAATTATTTTCCGTGTTTCTATAAGCTCACCAATGGTGTGTAGATTTCATTTGTTTAAATTTTGGTGTGTCCATGGATTATGAAATAATAACAAATCGTCTATGGACGTCAGCGAGTTATAATTGCGAGCAAGCGGTGGTCAGGTGCAAGGGGGGGGGGCCGAGAGGCGGGGGGTTTGGAGGAAATTGTAATTTGGGTAAGAGGAGGGAGTGTCCTATACGTATAATTGCCCTAATATGGCTGATAGGCCTAACTGAGCATTGTGGGTATAGCCTAAAAGTGGGAAAGAAAGGGCAGTACACCAAAGAAAGTAAGAGTAAGTTTGCCCACGAAAATAAAAGAGCAAAACAGGAAAGAAAGCTCATTTTATCAGGGCAAGTGAACGTCAGAGTGATGTTCAGTGTGTTGAAAAAATCCGAAACACATTTTGGAAGGCACACTCTACCACCACAGTGAACTATGACCCGGGGAGTTTATCGTATCCCATGTGGCGCTTGCAAGGGTGTTGCATTGGGGAAACGTCCCGCAGCACCACACTCCGGTTCACCGAGCACAAAAGAGACATTCAAAATCATGACCCAGTTAAATCGGCATTGGCCACTGCATCACCAAAGGTCATGTACCTGATTGGGCAAATGCATGCCTGATATCTAGATCTGCCAATTACTACGACAGCATGCTGGCAGAATCGTACCACATACGCCTTAAAAAGAAAGCGCTTAACGACCAACTGAGCAACGTGAGAGCGCTCCCGTACCTACCACCACCAAAAAAGCCAAAAAAAAGTCAAGAAACACTGACGAGGAAGAAGAAGAAGGCACTCCGCCGTGATCAGCCCAAGAGGATGAATACATATTCGAAAGTCGACTCGGCCATTTTGAGTATTGTACAAAGTGTACCACGGCGTTGTCAATATATTTATAACTTTGTGTTCCACCATCTTCAAAGTTCTTATATAACTCATGCAAATTTATGTATTGGATCGTTTAATTCATTACAATAAATAAATTGCAATAAAGTTGGTTGTCTGGAAATTTTCCGTCAACTTGTCGCCGTTACCCAGATCGCAGTCAATCGATCTCTCCGAAGTTTGTCCATTACTACCGTCGGCGTCACCATAAATTATTTTGGATTACTAATTTATTTCTGTTATCGAAAGTCAACGCTAAATAAATGTATTTTTTTATTATTTCATTTTAAAACAAGTGTTGTCTCACAAATCAATCTTGTCAATGGTCACTGTCTCTCAATATGCTTCCACGCTGTGACATGCGAAAGCGTAAATATTGTTTAAAAAATGCATTATTTAAGATTTATTATACATGTACGAGTATATCATGCACCGCAGTTTCCTTGTTTTATTATCTCCGAGAAAATCCGGGTCTTTTGGCTTTTGTATAAATAGATCAAGCACCCGTTTAAATAGCTCAAGTTGCAGGTCTATCACGATTGAAGCGGACACCAAATTTCATCAACAATAACTATTGTTGTGTTGAATTTTGAGCTGATCTTGTTCAATTTTGTATCCGCTTTGTATACTAATTCACTATATATATTGTGTTCATTTAATCATATACAGAGTATTCCTAAGCGTGTAAGATTATCTTCTCAATTATTTCTCAAAAAAGTGAACAAAATGAAATATAACCAGTCAGCGTGGTTTTGCGCTTGCCTTCTATTGATGCTTACAATTGTGCTGCCTAGGTAAGTAAAACAATCTTATTTCTCACATTTTGACAATGAAAATGGCGCGGGCTCTCGAAAATTTCGAGGTATTGGTCGTTCCCCTCGCATAGAGCTTAAGCACCATGAGGGGACGTAACGCTTGTAGTGCGGTTGTCTACAGTTGATTTAAAGAAAATAAAAGCTCAAAATAAATACAGGGTTGATTCACGGTTGTTGAGCGATTTTGGAAAAGCTGTATACCCTATGAAATTCCATTTCTCCACCACCTGTTGTGCTCGATGTGTTGGCCACGTTTCCTGACATT
>JAQGBY010003302.1:0-19720 GCA_034698785.1 Mycogona germanica
ACCATTCTAGTGTGGCCCATTCTTCTACTTCTATTAGGAGCTGGGCACATAATTTCCCCGATATCAACATTACAATCACCCTTCAGAATTCTGACCAGCAACCTAAAACTGATCTTTCTCCTACGATCTTCCAGTGTTTTCCATCCCAGTTTTTTTTTATTCAGCGTCAAATATTAAAATACAAAGATTAATTTTTTAAGGCAGTGAATTTTTCATTTGACATTTGACGCAAAGATTGTGGGCCCTCTCGTTGAATTGACAACTTATGTTTTGACAGCATTGCTAAGCTGTAGATAGTTTCACAAATTTGTAGTTGAGTGTAAGTTATTTCAGATCTCGATTTTGCGTATTTCTCAAGATATCAGCCGTTGAAGCTTTATGCATTGGCAGCATTCAAAATATAGCGGAAAATTCAAATATAGCGTCTCCACTAATCCAAAATGGTGTTGCCGCTCTCACGTGCTACCATTGTTGCCACTCATATTTCCATATTTTCTATTTTTAAATCGTTTGATACCTTAATAGTATAATTGATCGCTTGATATCCAGATATTTAACAAAATAGGAATAAAATGCTTATTTGTATTAAACAGAATAGATATTTAAATTGCCAAGCGTTTGAAAAAACTATTAAAATCAGTGTTGTTACGTCATTTCCATGACGTATGAATAACACGAGAGACGTGAGGGAACGGAGTTTCAAACAAATATTTGAAAAACAATTCGTGACAAACGAGAAGTTCCCTATTTAAAAAATAAATTTGAAAATCACGGCACAATAATACAATTGAAATTTTTACATTTTATCATTAAGGAAACCATTGTACAATATAAAAAATTATTCAACGCTGGTGTAAAACCAAGGCAGTAGGGTGGCTACGTGATTACGAGTTCAATTCCAAACCGAGACTTCTGAAATTTATTGGGCGTTAGAACTTTCCAAACGTGCCTTCTTTCTGAATGGAAGCTGACGTCATTTCCGCGGACGAGAGATACTGACGTCATGCATATGGCGAGGAAAGGGGGTTTCGAACCGACGACGCAAAGTGAGAGGATCAGATATGGCAGGTGCTGCCCTCTGGTGTGGCGGGCGAGTTTTTTTATGCTATCCCGTGTTGCGCGAATCACACAATGCACCGGTCAGACTCTTTTATTATGTGGGATTGTCCAATTCAAATAATTGTGGACATTCAATTCATATTGTCATGAAATAATTATGTTTTGGAAACTGTTTTTTATTGTTTAAAAGTAACAATAAAAAACTGTATTAATAAATACAAAACTGTATAAAAAATTGTTTTAAAATAAACGCGCCTTGCCATTTTTTCGACGTTTGCGCACTTGGAGGACATATTTTATTGCTGTTTTGATCGAATTTTCTGCGAATTTTGTAGTTCATTTTTTTAAAATAAACGCGCTTGTTTTTTTAGTTATGAGTAAGTAGGTCAAGTGGGTGACGAGATTTTTTGCATGTCGTATGTTTAATTGACTCATATTCGAGGGTCTAATTAAGTTGGTGAATGAAATATGGTATGTGCAGTAGGTCAGTGGGGAGTGTTAATCCATTTGCTGAGGGTGGTGCGTGCGACCCCTAGGGTTGAGCAGTGGCATTGTTTCTTAAAAAAGGGTGTATGATGTTGCAAACATGAGAAATTGCAACGCTCTTTCGATAAGCCATGGATAAAACCGCACTAACGTTCGGGACACTTTTTGAGCTTGTGGTTTCACGGTTTGACATTTTGATCTAAAATTAATATTATCACTTCTATCGAACAGTACAGTGTAAAAAACTAAATCTCAAATTTAAGACATTTTCTTGTCTCAATTACCGGGAGAATAAAGACGTAGTTATTGACAAAATTTGTCTCAATTTTTTACATTTCTTTTTTTCAAAAGTTTTAAATTAAGGAAATATCGAAGAGGAATTTTATATCGGACAAAAGTATAAAATGTATGTATATATAAATGGTCATAAAATGTATTGAATTTAAGATACTATTTTATAACAGGGCCGTACTAAAAAAATGTTCTGAATATCTGGTTTTGGTTATCCACAAATTTGTCGTTCGGCTTTTTGATCAAAGGAAATGGGGTGTGGGAGTAGTCACAGCTTGTTGCCCAGGGCGGCAATTAAAAGTAGAGATGCCGCATGAACGGTTGCCTTCCCCCCTCCACCCACCACCCAAACCAAAGCGTAACACGCGTTGTGCTATTCAACTTCGTGATGCATGGACACATCACTTTTCAACACGAGCAGCGCAGTGATGCCAGATTTGATGAGTCGAGTATTTTTTTCGTCTCTCTCCTCCGCGCCTTTCAAGAGGTTTTATTATTCATATATTGGCAATTGCGTGGAAGGCGGATGTTCTGCCGTCCGTCTTCATGAACCATTACTCCACGAACCAACACGAGAGTGCGATGATGGGTAGGACACGAATGTCGTGTCCCGTCAGGACACTCCTTTCTCTACTACTCGAGCCACCCTCCCCACCTAACCAGACCCGTCTCACGTCTCACCTGGACATTGTCCGGCACATGTACTTCTCCCTGGTGAAGTCACGACATAATGTTCAAATTGAATGTTCCAAGCGAAAAATAAACACGTAAACACTCGTGTAAAAATAAAACGATGACGACATGTTAACGCTGAATGATAACGAGGAGGCAAATTCCGAACATGTCAACGTCCTTTCTCTCGTTCCTGTCCTGTCCTGTCCAAACATGCTCAGTACCTGTTGTTCTCTGGCCTCCGTGCCCACGCTCGCTCGGGAATCGAACCTGGGACAGTCGCATTGCCTGCACAACATCCAACATCAACTGTATTTTTCGAGAGACCCCCCTAATATGAATATCGAAAGAAAACAGATACATTTTCAAATGTGACCTAGGTCTTGGGACAATACAACAACAAAATAGCGCAGAACCGCAAATGCGTTCTGAATACGCAAATGAAATCCTAGTTCTACACGTGTAAATAAGACACCAATATTACGAATTAGGAAGATTAACCGCCGTAAAAAAAACAAGATGTTGACGCGGCATGCGAGAGGTTGCATCTGCGTCCCAGTTACAGGTGAATCAACTCACGCTCGTCCATTTTTTAACAGACGAGGCTCGTCGAAATGGCGCGTCCGCTACCCCAACCAATTTCACCGACGAATGTCTAGGAGAAACCACGATCGTCAAAACTGGAAGGCTAGACGTGACCCGTGACTCGAACGCCTTCGAAAATTCCTCACGAAAAGCACGTAATACCCTGGGCAACCATTTTTTTGTTTCTCCATTTACCCATAAGCCCGTACATATTTGTTGCGCGGCATCAATTAAGCCACGTAATAATTCGTGCTGCGTGTCTTGTTGTTTGCGCCATTTTTTCTTTCTTGCCTCGAAGGTGTAGCTCAGTGGGTCCCATACAGAACAATTTCTTTTGGCGGCGGCTAATCAAAGAGTCCACCTGGCAGAAACGCAATGATAATCCCCTTGCCCGTTCCACAAAGTGACTCAACCCCATACAGAAGAAACGTTAAGATGCCCCGCTGATCCTTCCCATTGCTCTGTAATGCGTCAACACTGCGTCTTAATTTCACTTAGAAATAGTGTAGCCCAATTCTAAGATATTGCTATCGGACAAATTTAATTCTTGAGACACTTTCCAGATATTGTTTAAAGACACCTTCCAAAATTTTAACCGCGGCTTTGGGCGAAGGTAGACGATCTTAATTAACATCATCTAATCATCTAGAAATATCTAGAGAGGTGTCGAGTGGACTAGTGGTTAGCGTGCTTACAATCTTTCCCCTTATCGCGGGTTCAATCCCAACCGACACCTTCGGAATTTTTATGGCGAGAGCCTCCTTAGCAAACATTAATTTAGCGCCATCTAGTGATAATGTGGGTTGCGAGTGACGTTTACAAGGAACCTAATCTGCATAAATATTGTGTAAACGAGCGTGTGGAGGGCTGACATTCGGATTTGAATATACGCGGATCAATACTCCCTCGACGATGTTTGTGCCGAAGGACATAATGGCGTGTCCATTACCATTTTTATTATTCTTATTTCTTAAATCTTATTACCACTTTGCTTCCTCATAGAGGCCACCACCACGTTCGTTCACTTTATTCATATATCTCCTAGTGTGCGAGCAAGTGTACACACAGCTGATCTTGCACACAAAAAATAGTTTCGGTATTCGCGGTAAGTGAACAGCAGCAGGACCACCCGGAGACTCCTTTGCGAAGATCGGGCTTCTTTTAGGTGTCACTCCATTTGAGGAAATAATCCGCCACACGGATTGACCCGGCGTGCATTCACTGTTGAACTGGGGTTTTTTTTCACGGCCAACGTAGTTATTTACATTTTCACGAATGGTTGATCACTTAAATGATGAAGATTTCAAAACAGAAAAAGAAAAATCGTTCATAAACTATTTCATAATATTATGAGTAATTTTTTAAAAAAGATAATTTTTTTAAGCTAATTTATTTAAAGACGTCAGCATCGTCTACTTAAAGCGGCTTAATAATCCGACCGTTTGATGTTATCTCGCAATGCATGACCAATAGCGAATGAAATTGCCTTCCATTTTTCTTGTTATCGAAATAATATTTAAAAAACGCGTGGAAGTTTGATTTGGCGTAAATCAGTTTTTCAGATGCCGCGCTTTCCTGCGAAATTTACCGACAACATTTGCCAGATTTTCTCGCACACAATCATGAGCTCAGTGGTGCCGTGTGGTGGGTTAGCGTATCGGATTACTACTACATCCCTGATCGTGGGTTCAATTCCCGCCCGAGACCTCCGGAATTTTTCGGACTGTGGAAGTGAGGACCCGTGGGACCCGTGTATTTACGGTATTAAGGCACGTTAAAGATCCCTACCTAGGCCAGATACCGATACTAGAAAAACGCATTTAAGTTCATCCTCCCACTAAGAAAATAATTATTAAATACGACCCGTTATGTACAAGTCGATTGACCCGATTAGCCCACGCGTGACCCATTTGAGCATTCCACTGTTCCGTCACCCAAGCGATCCATCCATTAAGTTATTTACGGGTCGGTTTGCTAGTTGGCCTACACCTGTGAACATGTGTTGCTATATACAGTACGCTCCTCAAGTTATTGTTAGTCCTACTCCCGCCGAGACAGAAACCTCCCTGGGTTGTCATTTTCGACTTACTCTTCATGTCGTCAGTCATTCATTAAAAAAACACTTCACAAAGTTATCGCTGAACGTTTGTTCATGCTCCTTCATCCGTGCCAGTGACGTCAACGAATTAGGATCGGAACCGAAAATAGATTTCCGAATCTCGCCCCCCCCCATTTCGGGATTCCTTCCCGTTCAACTTCGCCAGGAAAGAAAGGACCCCCACAAGCTTCCTTTCGCAATCATTACAGAGAGGTATCCGATCAACGAACGTGTCACCTCGTGACAGCCGCTAAAGATCGCGTTTAATTTGTCTTCACCGTGACGTCACTGTTTGAGTGTTTTGCCACCGCCTCATTTGATCACGTGCCGTGCTATTATAACGTGATGTCTGTCACACTGACAGTGTGACGGTGTGAAAAGGAACTTACCCTGGTTCCCCGATAACCCTGGTTATCGCGACTGCTATTTTAGGAATTATTCCGGAAGCTGACGAAAAAGTCTTTTGTGCGTTTTCCACCAAAACTCTTTATTTTCTTTCGGTTTTGTTATCACTTGCTAAGGGCACGAGTTTTTCATTTACGAGTCTTCTCAGAACGTGTCTTGATGCTCTCTGACGACTGACAATCTAATTTAAGCGTGAGATTGTCTGGGATTACTACTGCTGCAGACAACTGTTCCTCCGATGCCTCGTGAATGTGATGTGTGGATGGACCTTTGACAACAATCGATAACTATGTAGAGGCCTCGATTTTTGGATCGTCGTATTTCGACACCCACGGAAAGCAAGTTTCGATGATTCCGATACCTCGTCCACCGGAACGTCATCAACAGTTTACCACATGGTAGGAGAAAAAAAAACCCTCGGAGGTCGAGGAAAACTCGTCCGAATATCCGAACAAATCGATTTTGTAAATTTCATTATCGACGAAGCATGACAGCACTTGGTTTCTCTTCTATTCAATTTACTCGATTACACGCCCAATTCGATAAAATTATAGGATCAAGTCGAAATTTTGCTTTTTCTTCCACGAGTAAGCCACATTATCGATACCGATTTTTCAGCTTGCCGCAAGACACGATTTCAGATATTAAGTTTCTTCGGAATCTCTGAATTTTGTCCGATGAATTCTCCAATATCCTCCTAGGATCTGGAGTCTTACAAGATGGTGGAGAAATTTTAAATAAGGTTTCAGAATTATTGGTCCAGTCAGCTACGATTTCGGCAGTAACCACCTAAATTCATTCCACCCCTGACAAAAATAGAGTTGTAAAGCGTCATTTAAACCAGAGGATCTTGATCGTATGCGAGGGATCTTCTCTGGTTGCGTGAACTACGCGAATTTTTTATTTCACCAGGATCAATCATGAAGGCTCGCGTAAAGAATCATTTACACTAGAGATCAATTTCACGGTTTCCTCCATGGAAACTGTTTGTGCATAAGGGAAGCGCAGCATTTACGAAGAAAGATTTCAAATAGTCAAACTGGAGATTTTAAATTCGAGCAAAACAAAATGACATTTCCATGGAGCAAAGCGTGAAATGATCCCTAGTGTAAATGGGACTTTAATGGCATGAAACAAGCTACAGAAACACCAGAAAACCCTTTTCGAACGACGCTTCAATGACCGGTTAAGCTCCATTTACACTTGACCCATTTTCATCTTTTGCAAGGGGGTTTAAACTCACGCATGTGTTTTGCAAAATAAAATTTTATTTCCCTGGAACAGAGCGAGAAATGACCGCAAGTGTAAATTGGACAATAATGAGCCAACTCGGCCATCCTTTGCCAAAGTCGATTTGAATACGCAGTCGGACGTCTCGGTATGCAAATGACGACATTTGTATACTTTGGCAGGTGGGCGCGAAACTCATCAATTGTTCTCTTTTTTCATTTGATTCGAACGTATGTGCGACTATAGTTCATGAACATGGCCGAATAATTTAAGTGGAGCAGTTTTGCTGATCCTTCATTCTGCATATATACACGATCATAAATTATTCGCGCACCGCACTGCATTTTTTTTTTTGAAAACCATATTAAGGCAAACCACAAGAACTAGAAGCGGCCGAGCCAGATGATTGAAAGTAGGCCAATGTCCTGTACACGTTCGGAACCGAAAACCGAAATTAAGCGATTGTTACTCTTATACGTACACACCACCCCCTAAGATCCATTCGTCTTTCACCTACACCTTCTCACGGCTATCGCGTTTTACACGTTGGCGAGTCAATGGACCTTGGAAGCTATAATTTGAGCGAAATTAATAATGCCCACCAGTCTGTGGTATTGTAGTTGGGGGGGGGGGGGTGTATACTTGCGATTTCGTGTCAACTGACCACCTGGCCATTTACACACGATCGAGCCTTAAATGTCTCGCGAGTCTTAACGTTGCGAAGAAAATGGCCGCCAATACTTATCTAGGACTTTCAGTTCGTTGGTTTCACTCTGGGGGTATATATATATTTTTTGTGCAATTTTTTATTTCTCGTTTTTCGTGGGGTAGTGATGAAGTACGGACAGGCTTGATGATGATTGGAGCCGGTGTTGCCTGACATGCGTGTCAAATAGTTGAGCCGGATTTGGGCAAGTAAAACGTGAGGCACAGGTTGGATAATATTTTAAAAAAAAATAGACGAAACTTTTTTTCTTTTTCTTTTCCATCTCGAGTGTAACCGAATAGACTAGCGGTTAAAAAGAATAAAATTAATCTCCTGTGTTTTTCGGTGTAGGTGGTTTAAGGGCGAAACTGGACGAGGGCGTTCCCCGAAATCGTTTTTTTGTTGTCCACATTGCTCTAAAAATCGAGCACACAGCTCACCATTCATTATACAGTTACAAAAATCTCCGCCCAGTTCTTAATTTACGTCCATCTCGGAGCCGCGCCACTTAAGGCTATATCTAATGGTGAAAGGACAAAAAAACATAACTAAACCGAGTTCTGTTCATCTCCATAAGCATTGCGGATCATATACAGTGTGTAGAGTGTTTTTCTGTCAATAACCTGCTAATCGAATGAAAAAGTTAATACGACTTGAGGAGCTATGTGATGTTGAGTGCGTAAAAAGCCTATTAGTCGCACACTGCATATTTAATTTGTTTTCGACTTTTTAATTTAAAAAATAAGGTCACCAAATTAGGACATTGATTTCCAGCTAACCCACTGTAAAAGAAGAAAAAACTAAATTTCAATAAAATTATTTGTACAATAAATAAAAACTATTTTTTGAAAAAACCCCAATTTGGTTCAATCTCGAATGTCCGATAATATAGAAACAATACTAAACCTTTGAAGAACATATTTTTAAGATAGTCCAAGATTATTTAATATGACCTTTTCAAGTGGAGAAAAATATTTTTAAAAAGCACCAAGAAAGGCTGGCGGCGATAGTTACCGATAGTTGGCGGTAGTTGCCCGATATTTGGCAAACGTTAGGGAGAAACTTCGAATAAAATGTTTAACTTCAAAAATAAATTTTGTGTTTTGGTTATTATTAGAAAAAAAAAACATGTAGGATGTCTAATAATCAATTTCATTTTTGAATTTTAATGAAAGAAATAATAATGGACATGAATAGAAATCAGCTTATCAAGATTTGCGTTGTGAACTTGTTATATCGTTAACACCAAATGCTCAAGATGTCAAACTCACGCTAGACGGAAAGGCGATTCCATGGATCATAAATAAAAAGCTCAATTATGCGATTGCCCCTCAATTGCCCCTTTGATACATCGCATGTTGGCTCTTTGTCTCAGAAGAACAAAACTTCAATTTCCCGTCTAAGCAATGACTCAGTGCAGCCCCCACGAATGAATCTCATTTAAAACCTTTGCAAACCGCTCACCGGCTTCAACGAACAGGTAACAAGAAACAGCCGAGCGTGGCGCCACCGGCGCTGTGAAACCAAACGGGTTGACGCTACTGACGTCGATGCATACGCACGTGGTATCGATACCCGTAGGTTGTATAACCTACACGAATGAGCCTGTTACCGCATTCCATTTCAGGGCGATATTTTCGAATCCGGGTTTTTAATTTCCCGTGGTTGTCCCGTGCGATCCTATCTCTGCCAAAATTCCTCCACCATATCCTCCCCAGACCCAGGACTTTCGGAAATTCAAGCTCAATCTGTCGTATGAACGCCGTAACTGTTTTGCTCGAGCGCCATCTAGCGATTTATTCCATCCCGTGATGCCTATGTGAATATAGAGACTCGATGAGACACTAACGCCACCTGGCGTGCATGCCAAACGGGATGGATGGCACCAAGTGTCCACCTCAAGAAGGAGGGCGATCTCAGGAGGTTGTGGATGAAGGAGGAGGAAAGAAAAGCAGTTTCTTAAGAATTTATAATGTAGCCGAACCTAGCTGTGATGTGGGTAGTACACTGCACTCTCATGCTCTGTCATACGCTGTGCCCGGACTATTACTTAGCAAAGGGAGTGTACACGATGATTCTAACGATACCGATGCATTGCTGAATAAATTATGTCGTTCCTTCTGAGACCCCTTTGATGACGCTTTTAAATTTCACGGTATCGTGTACGGCATTGTTCGCGGACATAATGACTCGATTTTCAAGTTTTAGGTCATCGTCACTTTCTGTATGCGAGATCAACAATAATATGTGGCGATAACATTGTCCTTAAACTTCAGTTGGTATTTTATGGGACCACGCCGTAGTTGATCATTTAATGACCCAGCGGGGAGGACTGACGCAAAGCTGATTGTGGAATTTATAATCTGTCATGCATATCGATTAAAAACTCAATATCCTTGTGTATATTCTGTTGGAGGGATTGCGTCCCTGGGGAGTCGCCACCCGGCTCATGTGGAGCTGGGTGGTTGTGCGGGTGCTCGGTGGTCTCCCAGAGTTTGGAAGCCACCGAGCACTGGGTGCGCCAGGCAGGGGTCACTGGCTGACCCCCACATGCACAAGCAAGTGCGCAGTTTGTCTCTTGCTCTCTGCACTTCTATGCGACGAGTTTGGTTGCTTTGCTCTATTGTTCCGTGTAGTATTTTCTTGCTTTGTTGCCATCGCTTGTATAGCTTGCTCCGGACAATAAAAAGTCGCGCTTTTACCATTGCAACGTCGTCTCGTCCTATTAGCTATATTAGCTTGAGTCGCGTTTTAGCAATTTCAGTGTTCTTTCCGATATCTTGGTTCAGCCTTGGGCGATATACTGCGCCATTGGGATGTTCCATCCGCTGATTTCATCATATTCTTTTGCTATTTTTTAATAGCTTATTAGTTTGGGACCACAGAAAGAGTGGCAGACATTGTTCCCTAGCGATATATATCTTAAACCCTGGGTCTGAAGCGCATTTCTGATTATTTTCACATCGTAAAAGTGCTGAGTTATGGGCCATTTACGCCGGTGGATCTTGGTCGCATGGGAGCCGATCTTCTCCGGTCGCGTGAACTACTCGAATTTTTTTCGAGTAGCGACGCGAAATAAATAAAAAAATTCGCGTAGTTCACGCGACCGGAGAAGATCGGCTCCCATGCGACCAAGATCCTCCGATATTAAAGGCCCATTAAGCATCATTTACACTAGAGAAGATTTCACGTTTTGCTCCATCAATATGTCATTTTGAGTTTAAAATCTCCAGCGTGGTCATTTCTTTCCTTTTCTTGCATCTCCTCGTGAGAACAAAATAACATTTACATGGAGCAAAACGTGAAATGCTCTAAATATAAATGGGACTTTAAGCATCATTTACACTAGAGAAGATTTCACGTTTTGCTCCATCAATATGTCATTTTGAGTTTAAAATCTCAAGCGTGGTCATTTCTTTCCTTTTCTTGCATCTCCTCGTGAGAACAAAATAACATTTACATGGAGCAAAACGTGAAATGCTCTAAATATAAATGGGACTTAAGCATCATTTACACTAGAGAAGATTTCACGTTTTTGCTCCATCGAAATTATAAGTTGTTTCTCCAAACACGTGCGTGAATTTCAAATCTCCAGTGTGGTTATTTGAATCCTAATGCAACTGGGACTTTAAAGTGCACGCACTTGAGCACTTTTACGAAGTCGATCGGGAGTTAAGCTGTTCATTCACCGGTACTCCTTCTGTTCCTTTAAAGATTAATAAAAAACAAAGTCGATCCATTTGAAAAACAAGAAAAATTGCCGCAGCTTCACTCCGCCGCCTGCGATGTGCACCAGGCATTACCTGCCATGCAAAGAGACCATCCGGGCGCTGATCCTCAGGATGCAAGTTCTCTGTAGAGAATATGTTGGTCGCTCTCAAACTTATCTGATTGGTCTGTTCGGATCCGATCTATAAAGGTCTTTGCTACGCTCCCATCCCTCTCTCGTGACTGCCGATGACTGATAAAAATGTATAATTGCTAGAGCGTGAAGCCAGTGACACATGCAGGAAATCGACCTTGCACGGGGTTTCAAGTGTTGTCACGGTTCGACAATTCTTCACGCTTTCCGTTGTGGAGGGAGTTCTTGTCATCCATGTTGGCGCGGCTGCGTTGTTTGCTCCAAGATCTTGTTCATTATTTGTCTTAGAAACGCGGAAGGTTGCTCTGCTTGGAGGAATGTGTCTTTGCCTCTTGAAAGAAAACTCACCGCTACACCCACTATGGCGACAGTTGTGTACACGGTGTAACCATCCTCCTGACACCCACGTCACAACGTGACACATTTCCTGGATTTATTTCCAGAAAATTCCAGAAAAATAAAGGTGAACCAGAGTTGGCGTTCATTGTTCAGTTATAAACAGTGATGGCTTCTATAGAGTACACAACGTTTGTCGCGACTTGTTATCCGTTAACAAATCGACCGTTTTGTTTAAGACTCGCGAAAAACGTTGTTTCGCAAACTCTACTGTGCTCGACTTTACCTTCCATCTCAGTACATTGCGACTTCGTAACAGTTCTATATTTGAATGTCCTATTTGCGTTTCGCACCGTTCGTGTTACGTAAATAAAGGTGCAAATTCGAACCTTTCCCTAGTATATTTTTCAGGCGATTACCGTGATTTTGCTGTTGTCGGTCAAATTTTTCTGTCGTCTCAAATACAGTACATGTAGATGTCGCCGCTTTCTATGGACTCTCACATCAAAATTAAAAACGAAATTTAATTTATTTTTTAAGTTTTATTAGTAAATCCAATTCCAAAGACATGCAATTTAATATTTCAAAAATTAAACAGTAGTTTCATTCCTATTTAATGATTTTGTGTGTAGATCATGTAAGAAAACAATCTTTACTTTAACGTCTGGAATGGGACGTCTTGACTATGTAAAATAAAATGGAAATTGTGCCCGGGACAGCGCCGGACGAGAAAAGACGAACAAGAGTTAGCGATAACTATTCTAATTAACTAAATTAGAAAACGTGGGAATAAACTATGGCGATTCACATCCAACAAATTTACCACATCTCCCGTGGAAAATTAATATGTATAATTAGCAAAGGTAGTACCGGCTTCACGTAACGCCACTGGTGATCATCATCTGTCTTGGATGATGAAAAATAAATTTGAAAATAAACTATAGCACATCGGAATTGACCGCACGCACTGGTATGTGCGACCAATGACGTTGGCTGCGAAATTAAAAGAGTGCCGAAAATAAAAAGCAACTTGTGTAATTATAAATATTAATTATCCACGGGAGATAGATCTAGATGTGGTAAATTTGTTGGGTGTGAATCGTCATCGTTATAGTTGTATCGTCAGATGCCACGTTTACTATTATTTATTGTGAGAATAGTTATCGCCAACTCTTGTTCGTCTTTTTTCGTTCGGCGCTGTCCCGGACACAATATCCATTTTATTGCAATATGTAATCTTAACTTTGGTGAGTGGTCCAGAACATCTAGCTAGGATCTTAAAGATCCCTACCTAAGGCTTAGACTAGGCAAAATTACCGGGTCGCCTCCAGTTTTTATTAGTGCGGACAAGCTGGTCAAATAGCTCAAGTGTTGCACTTTTTCGTTAGCTCACGAAGACTCAAGTCGGTGCTGCCCCTGAAAACAACAACTGGCATGGCAGCCGTATAATGCTGCGAGGTGGCGTTCAATTCGCCCTTCACCGTTTTCGACACAGCCTCGTTCAAAGTCAGCTGTCTCTGGCTGTACGAGAAAGGAACAGACATGACCGTGTAGTTAGGAGTTTCGCGCCAGCGACCGATTTAAATATATCTCGACAATTGTCCGGGGGTGTAAAAATTCGGTTTTTTTGGCACGCTTTGCGTGCAAACAGAAAAACCGTGCACCATGCGAGCAGCCATTCTATTTTTATTGGACGGTTTACTGATGCCGCCAAATCTTTTTTCCTTGACTCGTCTGAGGCTGAAAGCAACGAGGTGAGATGGCCGAAAGCCTAAGAGTCCTGTTCATTCGTCAGTGAAATAATAAGCCGTCTTTTCCTGGCGACTTTTCAGTTATTGTGACCTAAAAATCTAGGTTTCTCACCAGGGAAGTTACCATCTAGCACGATAACTAGAAACGCTCCTAGTGGGGAGACTCACCAACCATTTTCATTTGGTGTCACAGCGTCTAAAAGAATGGCGCGTGCCATCATTTCTTTTGCAGATGGCTCTCCAACAGATAACTGCTTCTAGTCTTCCAGATCGTTGGCTGCAGTATTTGGTGGCGAGGTCCAACGAGGTGTGCGATTAGATCGCCGAGCTGTCTCAAAAACGTTAAACTGTATGCAGTGAACCAATAAAAGAAATGTTTGTTTATTTTTACGAAACTGTGCCAAACTTTAAAAGCCGTGTTGTCGCACCAGAACGTTTCTATTTAGGTTGCGTTTACCAGGGAAGCTTAATATTTCGTTGACCGAGCTTCCTCGAGTGTGTGTGTTTCAACAGTATAGAATATATCCTTCCGCGTTCGAGAGCCGCGTTTGCGAATTCTATCCACCATAATCGGTTAAACTTCTGCGAATTTCGCGCCGCGTAACTCACAACGCTTCCCCTCAGTTCTTCCACCAACAACCCATCAAGTTCGCCAAAATGCCAAAGGTCATTGTTAGAATAAATGAAGTTCAAGTATGAAAATTTTGTGCGCCCTGGTAACTTAAGTTTCGGAATTTAGTATTTCAATATCAAGAGTTCGAAAACACGCCTTGGAGAGAAACATAATTGGTGGACGACTATTTCCGGTTCGCGACGTGATTAAAAAGTTTTTCGAATCTGTGGCCACCAAATCCAACGATTAGAAATGTATAACTTGAGACATGGAAGCTATTGTCAGTCACAGAGACAACTCAGCCTCGTCAAGAGTGAATGGAGTCTCCGTACTTCCGTCCGAACCTCCCGTAAGAAAAAGACCCAATAGTTTATTTCCGGCGCGAACCTCGGTACGTGAAACGTCACTTCGCTTCAGCTCCAACACGTATTCGTGACTCGTATCCCGCATCACGTGCGTGGATCAGCAATTACATGTTCCGCAATTGCGATTTTTACATCGTGAACGCGACCAGATAAGAGAGATTGCGTGGAAAATCCGATTTTTTTAAAATACATAAATTTTCCTGGTGATCGAACCCGGCGACCCCATGCGACCCGAATTCACGTTCATTAGAGCCGTAAGGATAGGCTGACCGGGCGTAGGGTGGATCGACCCGTGACCCGCGGTTTCAGTGTTGCATGGACGCAGTGTTATCGCTCGCCAGTGTCCATGGACGTCAACGGTTGCACTGCTTTTTGTTTCTTCACGATCAGGTTGGCCTCGTTTTTAATGTTTGTTTTAATTATTTAAAAAGAAAAGAAATTGTGGTGCATGATAAACAAAATTTTCAAAGGTTTGGCCATTAACAACATCATTATGTTGTTAATCGATCATCGAGCTCTAAGAATATTGATATTATTGGACATATTAAACACCAATCTCAATTTAATTTACATGGGCACCTAAAAAAGCCACAGGAAGAAATTTAAATAAGATGATCCGATATTTTATTTTTGTCGTAAATTTTAACTACTTCGGCGGTCCCGGGTTCGATTCCCGGCGCGGGCTCTCGATTATTCGATCCCGGGAAAAATGTGCCTCTCACCTAGTGCCTAAGCACTGAGATGGGTACAGAATATTCCTGTTTGTTGTGTTATACATTTCAGTGAATTTTTAAAAAAAATACTACAATTTCACGAATCCACCATACATTGATTTCTTTTGATCTAAATATCACTTTTGCAATGTAAAATGTGTAATTTTTCTTTTATTAATGTTGCGCACTTTTGTTGTGTCATTTGAAAGTGTACCCAGCAGGAATCTTCATAGGTGTTGCGAGATTTCAATGATAAAAAGCATCTTAAAGATGTAAGACATTATTTTTAACAGCGCGTACGTGATTACATTTGACAATGCAGAAGTGATAATTAAGAATAGCCTTAAATGTACATCCACTAGGTACTGTTTCTGGTAGATTGCACCATGTCCATCAAGTCGGAGCTATTGTTTCTGTTAATCGGTGGTGTCCGATACGAGGAAAAAATGAGCTCTGTTCGTATACACAAGTGCCAAAAATGCAGTGTAATGAGTTGGTCACGTTTCAAACTCATCTTCGGCCTCAATCTTTCCCATGTAAATCTGACTGCCATTGAAGAAACAGTTTGGATTTTTGGTGGCCTTGCTGCGAGCGCAGTAATAATTTATAGTATGCAAATTAGTGCGGATCATGTTGGAGAGCCATAACTAGTACGTGTGAATTTCATGTGGAGGGGGGGGGTCAAACTTATTACTCGAGGTCGGTTCTAGGCGAATCCAACTTCCTGTTATTGAAGCAACTTCCGTTCGGCGTGTTATAATTTACATTCGTCCGTCATAAGTTTCTCAAATTCGTTGACAAAATGATCGCGTAATATTGCTGAGACAAGCGTTAATGTTTGCAGACAGCTTGTTCTTAAATCGAAATATATATCCTGAAATTTCGTTAACAAAAATAAAAGTTAGAGAGCCTTTTGAGGAGGTTCACGATTTTTTATTTAACTTTTTTGCATTATCAATAAATTTGTGTCGTAATCGAGCCTAGTTGATATATTGTATATCGCGATATCGTAGAATTGTGTAGCATTTTCGATCTCTCTAAAAATGCTTTTTAAGTCAGTCCTCAGCGGACTCCTGTTTCGACTTTTTGTTTGTAATTGTCCACGCGATGCATTATGCATTTCCGTGACTCAAGGTCTTGAGCTCCAGATGGCACACGAAGTAAGTAGTGAGTCACTTTGCCAAACAGAAACAAACCATCGTCCATCGTAAATATTGAAAATACAATGTACCTGCGTACAAACAGTGAGTAACAGACGGCTGGTGTGTTTGGTCCCGTCCGCAGTTTCTTAACTGTTTCGACAACAATAAGACGTGCTCAACAAAAATATGTCTTGAGGCGTGGAAATTCTGCTCGATTTGTCCCACCGATCTTCTTTTCTTCACTTTACTGCAAATCAAGGCGTCTACATTTAACTTTGAAAAGTACTTCTACTGTATTCGTTCATTCTAATATTTTTCTAGCAAAATCATTTCATTTTAAGACTTTTATGGCATTGTTTCAAGACGCCTGGGAACACATTTTTAGATAACTTTGATGGAAATAATTTAGAAAAATTAGTACACCTGAAACACCTTAAAATAGACGACATTAAATTAAGACTCCTTGAAATATTGGGTCGTGTACAAAGTCTCCGCCGTTTTTCACCATTGACTTTAAAACGCCATATTTGTGGTTATATTCAATATTTTTATTTGAAATAACAACTACCAGTTTGCTCAACACACTACTGCCAACGCGATTCACGTGAATTAATTCCTTATTTGAAAAAGTCCGGAGTTCTGAAATCAATAAACTGCTGGAAGGTGTTTGCCACCTCATCCTGTTGGTGAAATTGTTTTTTTTTAATGTTTATTAAGGAGGTTCACCGTTGATTGAGCATCTTAAAACCCGGTGGAATTGTTCTCTTAAGAAAAAGTCCAATGTCCGAAAAAGGTGACATGTGGTGTGACGGCACAAAATAATGTAGCACATGTCCTATAAATTGCTACTAAAATATTTTATTCTTTAATCGTAAGTCGGGCAATGCAAAAACGGCGGGAACTTACTACATGACTCAATAGGAGTATAGGTTATTTAAATTGATCGTGCCAGTCCGATCAGTTCACCTTTTATAAACCTAATTATTTATTCCACATTTTAGTGGCGTTCGTAAAACAATTTTTCCTCAAAACGAAAAGAACGTTTTGTCATTACCTGTAATCTATTTGATGTGTTACATAGAGGGTGCGTCAAACTTGCACCACCAATTTTAATTGTTGTGCAATTAAAATTAATTATATCCATTATTTGGTGTACCAAGTCAATTTATTTTAGGAGGTGGACTTTTTCAGCACACTAATGATTAGTGGTGCGTTGCACTATTTTGATGTCGGTTTCTATTCGCCCAGTTGCGAGCTGTGTCAATCTGTATTTGTTAGCTACATTGTTTTTTTTCTTCTTTTTCGTTGCAGGCAAATAACCAAATATTTGAACGAATGTCGAAACAGGGAATCGGATAGTCAAGGAATCAAGGCGGCGTAAGTATTCTAGCCAATCAATTAAACTTGGTATTATTATTAGTGTAGCGTTGGTCAGCGAGAAGTTATTTTCAAATATCCACCATTACTGTAACTGTCTGCGTACACTGCTATATCTATCTAGCTTTCATTGTCCTTAAGACATCGTCCTTAGTATTATTATATCTATTTTTTACGGATTTGTAGATCAAGTAAATTGACAGTTCAGAATAGACAAATTAGAATTGAACGTTCAGAAGCGATTCTACAATTAGAAAAATATTGTGAACGCAAAATGTCGTTCTCGGTTAATGCGGAAAAAGTCAAAGCTGTAATTCGAAGCATGACGTGGATAAAAAAATCACCCGTGATCAGTGCCTTTAAATTCGAATAGATAAGTTGTTACGCGACCCGCTAATGGTTCTCGCAATCGACCCGTTCAACTCTTTGAATCCGGTTCCAGATCGTAACCGAGTTCCACTTCGCTCCCTCAAGACCCACTAACAGCGAACAGATAAGTGGGGGGGGGGGAGGGGGGAATTTTTATTTACTTTTTGAGACGGGAGGGTACAAGTGTATATAGCCGATCTACCTGTAGGTGAGGTGCGCGTAAGGATCTAAGAAGACAAAAATCAGGTGAAAAGGTCACTATGTCATTATGCGCCAGACGTACGGGAGCTCGTATTCGGTGGACAGCGAGCCTCCGCAACGAGCTCTCTCTATTCGCGCGGTTATTTCAAGTGAGGTAGCATGTCGCTTGGTTTCTCCTCTGGATTGGAGAACACCCTTCATTCTTGTGGTGGACAAACTTTTCTGTCTTCAATTTCGAGGGGACACCAACTAGCGCCGGCCACATCCGCTTCCACCTTTCTAACCAGGAAAGGAAATAATCTTTTTGACTTTGTCCTATTATATACAGCCTCCGGAACTAGCATGAGACCCAAACAGAATCCAAAATAAACGTTCTCATTCAAAATTTACCGCATTAGCTGTTCCGTACTAAAATACTCGCGCTAGTCTTGCAACCATGATTGAAATTCATTTCCATTTATTTTAATGGGCACTGTGCAGTTTTTGCGGCGAAAACGTCACACGTATAACAAGCCAGACGAAATAAAGATTTTTCATGCCAATGGTGCCATTAGGATAACAATTAAGCGCATCAAACCTTTGACTATTTAAAACTTAAATAAATTGAGAATTATTATTGAAATATTATAAATAGAAAAACTCATTGAAATTCTGAAAGTGGCATTATTTAATATATACATATATTAATATATTCACCAGATCTAGTGAAAACAAAGTCAGGCGGCAACACTAATAAATAAATCTTTTTGGAATCAATTTTTGGTGCCTTAGATATTATTTTTCGAGCAGCTAGGATAAATGAATTATTTTTTAAGATGTAAATTGATCTTTTTTAGTCCGACAATTTTTGGAGAAGTTAAAGCTGAGCTGCGAATTTTTCCCGAACGTTTGTTTCTATTGTGATCCTATGGGAGAAAAATATCGTTCGGGGGCTAAGTTAGTGACTGACTTAGCATCCGTTTTCATTTCTTACAGCCTAATTTATAGAACCAAATTTGTTAAAACTGCGCAAGGCAATGCTACAAAGAATTACAAAACAAAATATTTTTAATTTCATCGAAATAAATGACTTAAAATTGAAAATAAAAGTGCACACTAACGCAACACTACTGAAGCTTGGGGCGCCACCTGCAGTTCGCCATAGTGAACTAACACGCAAAGTAGAAATTTGCCGTATTTCACTGTTTGATTATCACTGATCGAGTCTTTCAGTTGAAACCATGTTTCCTTAGGTCATAAACCTCACCGAAAAACCGAAAAACCCTAAGCGTCAATTTGACTCTTTGAAGAGTTATTTTCCCCGCTTTGAAATACAAAAGGGAGGTGTGGATCGTTTACTGTTATAGCCTCGTGTCGTTCCCCCCTCTTTTTTCTTGAGGTGCCCCCAAGTAACACCCCAAAAGCCCCTCAAACCCATTGTCACCTAACATCGGTGCGCACCCGCTACTCTTTCTTTATC
>JAQGBY010003303.1:0-19719 GCA_034698785.1 Mycogona germanica
AAATAGAAACAATTTTCCAACGATGAGATTACAAATATTAATTTTATTAAAACATTTAAAATTTCCAGTGAATTAAATTAACATTAGTAGTTCAATTAGTTTTTTTTTCGTTTTATTAATTTTGTCTAAATCGTTTCCCTTGAAAGCCTGAAATGACCACAAAATGATTTCATTATTTTCTGTTAAAACAGCTGTTAACACAATCACTGTTTCAAAATACCCGCCCACCAGCTAATCGTCACAATTGTTTCCACGGCTTAACAATAGGGGCAGCACCAGTCGTACCTGCCACAGGCGGGTCACTTTGTGGGTCGGGTCAGTAGAAATTGGGTATTCTCTCGACTCGACTATCCGCTAATCTGTTTTTAAAATGGCGTCTAAACGAGTGGTTCAATCCGTGGCGAGACAAGTGAAACCCATTTTATCGCTGGATCAAGCGGAAGCTCGAAGAAGAGTGTTTAATTTGTATAAAGCGTGGTATCGACAGATGCCCTACATAGGTGTGTATTTATTCCGGCATTTTTTCGACCGTTTCTCGAGCAACAAATTTTTGCTGATCCTTTAGCATGTACTTCAGTCACACAAGATGACAAGATCTTGGTCGAGGTTTGGTGCGTTCATAATTAGTAGGCTGTGCTTACTTTCTTACTGTAGTGTGTTGATCCATAGTAAAAACGCTCTTCACTGTTATCTATGCCGAACTTATGTCAACAAGTAAAAAGCCTTTGCCCTTGCTACTGTAGGCCGTCGAAATTTGATGGTATTTAAGTCTGATATGATTCCTCGACGTTTCTGGCCTATTTTTATACGAGAAAATGGACTTTGCTCAGTGTTCTGCGAATGGGATTGACTTAAAAAATTCTACGCAACTGTTATTTACAAATTGAAAGGTGGGCCTTGGGACTGTAGTCGTGTTACCGCACTGGCATCGTAACCATGGCTTTTTGTGCAACAGTACATTTTCAATTTTCAGTAATGGAATACCATGTCCCCTTCTCCGTCGAAGTCGGTCGTCAAAAGCTTCGAGAGCTTTTCGTTAAGAACAAGAATGTGACCGACATTCGGGTCATCGATATGCTAGTTATAAAGGTAATAATGTTTTGGAAATTAGCTGTCAAAGACAAAACATATTTGAATTGAACTGTTTTCAAATGAGTCATCAAAGCATAATTGCTGAGTTGTCGGAGTCTTGATTGACAAATCTTAGTAGTAATCCTTAAAAAGCATGCGCGTCTAAATTCATTGGCGCAACCAGATTTTTTTAGAGAATAAATGTGGAAGTTTGATACTGTGATTGTAATAATAAATTTGTCTAGGGTCAAATGGAGCTGGTGGAGACAGTGAAATATTGGAAGCAGACCCACCACGTTATGGCCTATTTCAAGGACACTCACGAGCCGAAACCGGAGGACTTTCTGTCCAAATTTTACTCCGGGCACAACTAATGATTGCGCACGAGCATCTAGATCAGTGTGTAAGTGTACAGACGAAGCCAAAACAAATTATCTTATGTAAATAGAAAATAGACTGACCATTTATTGGATTAGTGTATAAAATTATGTGTGAAAGTAAAGTCTTCAATTGACATTGTGCTCATGTGGTTACTGAAAAAAGTAAAAACAAATTGCTCATGCAAGATTACATAATCTTTTTGAGCTTTGACTGACTCTGAAATGAAATATTTGGTTTCCGTAAATTTAACGAATAAACCCAGCTTTAAACTATTATTTGAAAACAAGCCTGTAAATATGCCTCAATTTTGTTGAACAAATGTAACGTCACTTGTTCACCACTGGAGCATACAAAAATATGGTGACTCGTCATTTGTGTCTGTCGAGTAGATGATCGTGTGTCAATGTCACTGCCATATCGTTCCTCAATTGAAAAGTCACCAAAACTCAAAATTGATTAATGTCCCTCAATCCCCTGTTTCACAGCAGCTTCGATCAAAGACAAGGCTTGCACGGCCAATTGTTGGCATTGCTCGTCAGTATCGCGAACCAAAATATCTGTCGATGAGATAAAAGAAATAACAACTTAGTCGATGCAACTGGTAAAGGAAATCGAGACTCGGCACAATTTCAGTGCATTTACCTTTGAGCCATTTCTGACTCTCGATCAGACTGTCTTGCATGCTACCGGTGAGAGTAGGAGCTGGAACGCTCACAACAATCATGCACATGGCAAATACCAACGATCTTCGAACGTACCTATAGTTGGTGGCGAATAAAAGTTTAATTTTTTAGTTCAAAATATTTTAAGAGCAAGGAAAGATGATGTCTTAACGAAAAATACATACGGTTCCGTGTGATATCGGATCGCCCACGTGAACTCTAGCAACACTTCCGCCATTTGGACCGCAATCTAATTGAAGAAAAAGTAAAATTTATAATATTTCAAAGGGAAACGGCGCAGACATGAGAAAACCTTGGGCGAAGGTGCCAATTACTGTTAGAATTGTGTCAGACATTAAAAATGTATGTTATTAGAATTAATAAACTGATTCGAACAGCGGTTTATTATTTATCTTTCGGTCTGTTCAGACAGGTATGACAAAAATTTCATTCTTGTGTCGATAGCATTGACCATGTAAAATTTAAATTTATGGGGACATATACAAAATTAAAGATAAAATACGATAATATAAAATACCATTACATTGTGTTTCATTCCCCAAATTCGTTCAAATAGTTTCTATGGACCAGTCTAATTTATCAGTATTTTGTTTTTTGAAATTGGCCTTCTCTACTCACCGGCGCATGAATGGCAGCATACAGTATGGTACCCAGCGAGAAAATTAGGCGACCGAGCAGGAAAAAGTCCGTTCCGAGCAAGTCAAGGGTGTTCTCTCGCCGATCGTAGAAACGCACTAGTGGGAAAAAGAAAGAGCCGGCCACGGGGGCAAACCGGTTCGCCACTTTCGCGGGTTCAGGGCGAGAGCGACCCTAATTTTTTAAAGAAAAACAATATTGATTTGGAAGCTGAAACACTCAAGGTGAAGTGACTTGCCGTGTTGTTTTCTGAATTAACATTATGAACATTTTGAGCCACCTGTTCCTTCTTTGTAGAGAACTGATTTCACTACTAATGAAATCTTCAGTAGCTCACCTTAGAAAATCGACGTGTCTTGCTCTCGATTCTCTGCTGCACAATCTCCCGCCAATTCTCCATCGTCGGAAGAGTATTCAAAGATTGGGCGAACCTCTGGGAACTGTCCACTGCCTTTGTCGCTCGATCCGAGGTGGGCATTGAAAGCTCTTGGGCAGCAGCCACCAGCGCCTAAATAACAATTAACAATTGTTGAAGCGACAAATGCTTTCGCTAGCAAATCGAGCGTAAAGTTCCATCAAGATATATACTAGTTATACATAGTTCATACCTTCAGAACATCCATTCTCTGCGCCATACTATAATTGGGGTCGTAAAATTGTTCGCATAAGTATTGCGCAACCTTCAAGAAAGCAAACAAATTGGTTCATAAATTAGTGGGCAACTTGGTAAAACATGATTTGTCATTAGTTCAAATAAGCAATAATCCAGCACAAAACTGTCAACACAAACAGGCGCCATATTATGGCTAATCTTAAAAATTTAGATTTAAGATTTGATTTAAAATAAAAAAAAAAATAAATAAAAAAAAGATGGACGATAAAAATTGTGCCTACCGCTTGCGGTTTTTCCACAGCCAGAGCAGTAAGGGCATCCATCCGTAAAGTGATGAAATTTGGAATACAAATAGAGTTGTCCAAATGCAGCAATATCTTTGCCATTTCGACAGCTACGTCGGAGAGTCCCATGGGATCGCTTCGTATTAGATTTGTGGCAGACTCCAGACAGATCTGAGTTCTTTCGGCCTCAGTATGATCAGTCAAGCCTGAAATAGAAACATTTCGAAATTATTATCCCTATTTTATTCTAATAGTTGAATAGTGTTACAAGCGAAACTGTACTCTTGATGAAATTATTTTGTTATCGCTTTTTTTTAAATTGTAAAAATCAAAATTCATTTGAAATTGTTAGTAGATTTTAAAAAAATATAGGTAACTTCGCTGAGGTTAGTAATTATTGTATTTATTCTAATTTGTTATTATAAAGCAACAGAAGATTTCTTTTAACTGACTGGTTTCAGTGCTACCGCTGTGGATTATTCTTTAATGATGTAATTATGGATTTCATTTAAATAGTGGTACAAAATATACTTTCCTTCCATGCAGTCACGAAGGTAGTGAGGCTTGGTAGCCTTACTGGCCACGGTATCGTTGGACATGTCATACGGCATCAAGTCATCATCGCTGTAAATTCATTCGTCAAATATTACATTCTTGCAACCGCACTGATGTAAAATAATCAAACGTAAATGAATCAGGTTCTAGTAATATCCGTTCCAATATTCAGATCACCTGTCGAGGTCCTCGCTGTTGGTGATCGCATTGCTCAGGTTGTTTGCATCGCAGCTAACGTTGTCTATCTTGTCTTCCTCATGTGACAGATTCGATACAGAACTACAGGGCATTTAAACGTATGGACATTAAAAATGAATTCAAATTTATAATTGAATCATGTAAAGCATCATTAGAAAAAATAAATGTCGGTATGAAACTAAAACGTTACACATTTTCAACCCTTGCCTCGAAATTAAGTCAATTCCTGGATCCTTCGGAATGTGCAATAGATTCTCCAACTCTTCAACTAAATCATCCTTTTTGTACTATAGAATTTAAAAAATGTATTTTGTAACGTAGTCATAAAGATAAGGCGTTATAAACAGACTATATTGATGCAACTAAAACGAGAAATTAGTATGCGAACCTCAAAATTAAAGGCAGGTCCATCAGGATCGACAGTTTTGCTAATCAACCGAGCAGTGACCATGGCAATATTCTGGAAACTAGGTGAGGGGGCAGACAAGTGGATTCCCACGCCGCTTGACATTTTCTGCAGTAGTTCTGTAAATATTCATTTCCATTGGAATCTTTTTAGGCGCAAAAAACTAATACTAATTTTTTTTTCTCATTAATTTAAACATATTTTTCGTTTTGCCTTTTTTTAAGAAGACCACGAAAAGCTTTGTTAATTCACTAATCCACAAACTGATTTGAAAATGTATCAGCATGTTGTTCGATAGCTTTTTAAGTACGACAATTCAAACAAATGTAATTATTATTTGAACCAACCGTCACGGTGTAGCTTTCGCTCGTCGGCATTAAGGTGAGCCACACAGATGATCATGGCTTTTGTGATGTAGATATGCTGGGAGATTGGCCGATGTCTCAAGCTACTTTTATTTCCCCACACATCCAGCAAACTCATCAAAGTCTGAAATAATCACGAATTTATCAGTTTATTTGCGGCTAAATGACTCTGATTGATTGTATAATTGTTAAAATTCATGTAGGAATTACTCATCTGCCAATCTCAAGTATTAAGGATTAAAGACGAAATTGAATTAATAGGACAGTTGAGGAGCTAATTTTAATCGTAATATTTATTACCTTTAAAAGAACACCCCTTCGAGAGTCGTTATCAGCTATGTATCCCAGAATGTTGTTTAATATTAAAGTCTGGAATTAAATGAAGTTCATGTTAGATTTCGAACATTTCCACGAGTGAATTCATTTTTACAACGATGTGTTGGGAGTACTTGCATCGCTAAAACAACGAACTAATAACAGCTTATAGGTTAAAAGATAGTTTAGTTTGGTGTTCTCTTCCATCGCATTTCCAAGGATGTTTGAAACTTCTCTGTACCTAGAGGAAACGGATAAAAACATTTCCTTATTGTAATTTAGAAATATCGGCCGTTACCTTCTCAAATTATTTTCAGGAAAATGGCATTTTTAATGAGTCAACTAAAATGAGCTCAGTAATCTAAAATAATTAATTTTATGTAAATTTACCATGAACTTGTTTTCATTATAAATGTTATAACAGGCTCCAAACAGTTGTCCGGCAGCTGCGCGAACAGTCTTTGTGTGATTCTTCGCCACAAAAAATCATTTGACGTCTTCAGGGACAAGTTCTTGATCAGTGGTGGAATGACAATATCTGAAATAAATGAATGGTTTAGTAGTCGGAAAATTTCGACGTTAAATGAAAAAAGGTACGACTAATATAATATTTAGTTTATGGTACCAGAGTGCCCGGTGACACAGCTTCTACCAATAAGCCTGCTCGCAAATTCTAAAGAGCAACTCTTGTTTTCCTGAAGTTGGCCGTAAACCTCTTCCAGGCTCCACAGTAGGGCATTGACGATGATAGGAAAATAGTTTTGCAACTTAAAGACAGTCCTGGAAGAGGAAAAGTAATAAAATAAGCAATAAAAATATTTGTTGCCTGCAACATACATTTTTCAAACTTCATTACACTCTACAGAGGTTGTTAAAAGTAATGGTTAATCCCGGTCTGCTTTTATTTGAAGTTTAAATCAACCTTAAGAAATAGTTAAGCAATTACTCAACTGTATCTGTCTCAGTTGTAATTTGTTGGCCACTCTTTCTGGTAGGCTCACAAGACAGGTGATGAATTCCTCCCAGATGTCATAGCGAAGCTCCTTTCTCGTCGAATTTTCTATTGTCGTACACTGACGAAGAAAAGTTGCCCTCAGAGCTTCCGACTGAAGATAATTTTCTAACAGCGTCAATGCCTTTTCCAATTTGCGACTCGGGCTAAAATAAAATGATTTCAAGAATTCCATGACAAGACAAGATTGAGAGTTTCGACAAACATTGTCGACATGCCTAGGCAATGCTCAAACAAACCTCGAATTGACAACGTATCGAGTTAGGGTCAGGATAACGCCCTCGTGTGCGGTTCCCAAGAAAATATCATCGAACAGCTGATGTTCTTGTGACGCCGACAACGACTCAAACCACTTGTTGTTTGATTGATCCAACAGGAAAGTGAAGACTCTGACGTGGAATTTGTCAAACGAGTCTGGCGACTTCTGAAGACAGCTTCGCAGTTCGCGCAGAGCTTCGAGGCACTCGTCAACATTTGAAACGTTTGACAAGCACGTTTCCGAGTTTGTGATAACCTGAAGTATTTTCCCAGCTGCTAATCCCTCTCCTTCCATGGTATATTAATTTAGAGTAGGTCAATCGTGGGTCAGACTGAGTCTGGAGTTTCAACGGTTCACAAAAATAAACCAAAAACGCACATGTCATTTGCTTGAGCAGACGTCGAAAAATTATGTTTATCAGCTTACTCAGAAATTCGAATGCCTTCTGTGTGAATAGCGTTTCTATTTCACCGTTTTCAAGCCGTTTGGGTGAAGCCATTGGTATCTAAATTTTAACGCGCCCATAATCTAAATCCTCGCTCATGACCCAGCAGTGTCAAAGAAGTGATGGCGGCATCATTTTGTTGCCATATTGCAATAGCGCATAACCACCTATTGCCAATATATTTTGTTTTTTATTGACTAATTGCAAAGTATGATGAAAAATAGGTATAATTTTATTTCATAAATAGCAGTGTAATGAAATACATGATATATAAAATTGATATTGTAAAATTATTTATACATTTATTTATAAAGATATTTAACTACAAACTAAACATTTGCGCTGTCGCCATATTAGTGATAAAACCCCATATCTGCCACCACAATTTACCTTAACCGCGCCAAAAATTGTTCTTTTTTCTTGATTATTGAAACAATTTTGGGGTCAATATTTAAGTATTCTTGTGATGTTTTCCAATGTTATGTCGCAAAAGACTATTACGTAAGTAAATGTGATTGAAAAGTCGTGTTGATGAATAACGTTTCTGTCAAATTCAAGGCACAAATTTCGCTTGTTCGAATTGTGTCACAGCGTCCTCAGTGACACCGTTTGACAATGAACGGTCTTTCATATCGCATCATTATTAAATTAATATCTCGGAGCGCTAACAATTGGACCAATAATTGTTTAAGAAACGATCCATTAGGAGGAAGTGTTTTATTCACGAATCTGCTTTGCCAAAGGTACTAGCCAAACTAGAATATGTGGATAGACATAGGAATCCGGGATCGTAGTCCTGTTACCACACAACCAAGGTCCAATAATCTCGATCTGTTTGAATAAATGGCGCATATTTCTTTTAATTTTAATGTGTAGTAAGCGTTTCATTCATTATGGTATCTTTTCTTTGGTGTGGTAAACTTACAGGCCCTTGATTCCTAGTTTGTCCAACAAGTTATTCACGTAAGCTCTATTTTATTGCGTCACCTTTATATTGAAACATACAATGCATTTTCAGGTCGTTCTTCTCAAAATCTAATTTATCGGCTGCCACCAAACCAACAGCACAGAATGCGACTGTCAAAAAAGAAAAGTGAGTAACAATATTCAGTTTTTAAAGACCGCAGTGGCGTTAGTTAGTAAACCCTTTCCAACTGTTCCAAACTTCACTAGACCCTTGCAACTACGGAAATCGCCATAATGCCACGGCGCGGCGATAATTTATCTAAATCTATAGCTATTCACATAATCGAAACCTCAGTTGAAAACAGCTTAGCAGACTTTTGATGTAATTATTTCTGATGATTAGAAAATCGACAAAAGCCGACGTCAGCGACAACGAAGTAGAGAAGGCCAAGTCTCACCGAAAGCGTGTGCGGATTATATCGAGCGAGGACGAATCGGACACCGATTCAAACCGGAAAGAAACTCGGGTAAATTAAACTTGATTTAAACGCGCCTTTTGAGCAAAAATTCTACAATACTGATTTTTTTGGACATTTGACTATCTGAATCGAATCTTGAAAACATAATTTACAATTTAAATTCTTGCAATTTCATTTAGTTAATGTCAGTAGCAAATAATACGACAGTTTACTAATAGCTGTCGGTATAATTATATTTCTTTAAATTTCAATATTTTGTTTTATTTCTGTATTTTCGCGAACAGACCAAAAAAATAAGTAAACGATCGGGGCAGTCATCCTCCTCTGAAGAAGAAACTGGCAAGACAGCCAAGGGTAAGCGGTCACTTGTTTCAAGTATTTTTTAAAAATTCATGCGAAACAAAGCTTGTGTGATATTAAGTTTGACTTGTTCGATTCATGCGACTGACTAACCGTTGAACAGAGTCAAAGTCAAAACAGAAAACCACTAGCGCGGATGAGCAAACCAGTTCGCCAGAGACAGTGGCCCCGAAAAAGAAGCTGAGGACTTATGGAAAGAAGACCCAAAAGTCGTCCCCCATCTTTGACGACCACGAGAATACCAGCGATAAAAGTAAATTCGCCTTTTTGATCGAGACTCTTAGACAATTTTCATTGGTGTTCATTGACTCGCCTTATGATATATTCGGTCAATTTCAAAAATATTTTTTATTGATTTAGTTGATCCTGTGTCAAGCTCTGAGGATGAAGAGAAGGTGTCTCCAAAAAAGAAAGCTGGTGCGATTGATGGGTTTTTCAGTAAGACAAATGATGTTTCTGCTTTTAAGAAATTCAGATTTAGGTGATATTTTTAACTGCGATTTTTTTTGATAACTAGCGTTGTGTTTTTACCAGATAAGAAGCCAAAAGCGAGCGAGTCTTCAACAAAAGCAGTAGTCTCAAGTAAAAATAATGCAGAAGGAAAAAAAACAGTAGTCTCAAGTAAAAATAATGCAGAAGAAAAAAAAACAGTAGTCTCAAGTAAAAAGAATGCAGAAGAAAAAAGGTTGTTTAAATTTATATTTTGTTTTTGATATATTGCCCGTGATTATAAATAACAATTTATACTTTAACCATCAAGTAACGACTTCAATTACCTTGTATTGTGTATGGGCGAACTCAGATCTACTTCGCCATCCAAGAATGCGGCCGTGACACCGGAAACCTATGACCCGTCCGTCGCCAAGTATCATCCCATTGACGGTGCCTGCTGGAAGCATAAGGAGAATGTTCCCTATATGGCTCTGGCCAAGACTCTAGAGCATATCGAGAGCACATCTGCTAGGTGAGACCGACGATCGGATTGGTTTTATTTTATAAATATTACTTGGCTTGGAAATGAGGTCCACCTTCAAAATGTCATGGGATTATTGTTTGTTGAGTTTTTGTGACTGCTCCTGAGTTGGTCCATATGGGCATTTGTATCTAATTTTCTCTACTTTTTTTGCTTGAAATTTTGTTTCAAAACAAGTGAATTCAGCTTTTTATTTCCCTTTTCTTTTAAAAAAATGTTTTATCTCGCTAGTGGCAATTGGGGTAGTAAAATGTGTGGCCACCTAACAGCTGATCTCTTAGTGACTGACTATTCAACAGATTGAAGATGATCGAGATACTGTCGAACTTTCTGCGGTCCGTGATCGTCTTGACCCCCGAAGACCTGCTTTTCTGTATTTACCTCAGCCTGAACAAGCTGGCTCCCGCCTACGAGGGCATGGAGCTAGGCGTCGGGGACTTGGTCCTCATGAAAGCCGTGGCACAAGCAACAGGTGAGATAGTGATCGATGTATAAAAAGAATTATCGTATCTGTGTCAAGCAACTTTAAAATGTTTGGCTTTTATTGCAGGTCGAAGCATGGAGGCCTTGAAGAGCGATGTCGCTGCAAAAGGCGATCTCGGAATTGTAGCTGAAGTAAGAAATATTATATCTGAAAGGCTTTTCTTAATTTACGTTTAATGAGGGTACAGAACGCCAGTAGTGCGGTTGACTACAGTTGAGAAAAAACCCTGATATTTTCATTATAATAACCATTGTTTATTTTCAGGCGTGTCGATCGAATCAGCGGACTATGTTCACGCCGGCAAAACTGTCAGTAAAAACGGTGTTTCATAAGTTGAGGGAAATCGCCCAGATGACTGGTCATTCTGTGAGTATTTTAGTCAATTTCCGTTTGAATATTGTCCGAATCGTTCCCCCAGATATCCTCAAGTTGACAATATTGATATTGATCGGAATTTAATCATATCATGTTTAAAAAATATAAATATAAAAAGTATCATACACATTTGTGATATCGTTTATTTACGTCAAATATTATATATTATTAATTTTTTGGATATTCAATGCGTATTTCAGGTGATGACAAAGAAGGCGGAAAAAATTCAGAGCATGTTCGTAGCGTGTCGGGGTTCGGAAGCCAGATACCTGATCAGGTCGCTCAGTGGCAAACTCAGAATTGGGTTGGCAGAGCAGTCCTTGCTGTCTGCCGTGGCTCAGGCGGCGACCTTGACGCCACCTGGACAAGGTATCTGCAATTATTTAAGACTGATTTGAATCATCAGTCTTTGTCTCAAACTTCTGTGGTGATAAAAAAAACTTTTTTGGAATTTATAAATTGAGAATTTTGTAACTGATGATTGCCGCTCGTTTTACAGAATATCCATTCGAAATTATTGACGCATCTAAAGGTGTTTCCAGTGACTCAATGAAAAAGAAACTGGATGAAAGTGTTCTCATCCTGAAAACAACCTATTGGTGAGTGGGTTTTTCGTGTTAAACTATTATTTGACAAAATGTTTTGCACTTTTTCTTATGTTTTACCCGCTGTCTTTCGTTGCAGTGAATGCCCGTCGTATGATATGATCGTTCCGATTATTTTAACGAAAGGCATTCTGGAGCTTCCCACTCTGTGCAAGATTACCCCAGGTATGTGCTTTGTGAAATCCGAAAGGGTTTTTCATTTTTTTGGAAACATGCAATCTTTGAAACAAGAAACTGAAAAATAAGGAATTGTTAAGGCACATTTTCAGAAACTGGGAAATTTCTGGAAGGAAATCAAATAAAAAGTGAAAGTGCTGATGGTTGTCATAAAATCTTAGCTATATAAAATGTTTTATGTATCGTAAACGTATTCGGAGAGCAAACTCAAAACCTAGACATCGGGGAATATTTATGAACCGTTTCACGATACGTTTTTAGGTATTCCGATCAAGCCTATGCTTGCTCACCCTACCAAAGGAGTCCAGGAAGTATTTCAGAGGTTCGAGAATGCCCGATTCACCAGCGAGTACAAATACGACGGCGAAAGAGCACAGGTACAGATTCACAGCTATCTTAAAACAAGAAAGATCCCATTAATTGGGGTTTTGGGTTGATTCGTGCTTCTTCACAATGGATTTGTTTAGAAATGAAATGATTTCCCCTCGACTTTGGGATCCAATAGATCCATCTTTTGGAGGACGGACAAATCCACGTGTACAGTCGTAATCAGGAGAACAACACCACCAAGTATCCCGATATCATTTCTCGGCTACGTAATGCCATGACCACCGATGTCAAGTCTTGCATTCTGGACGCTGAAGCCGTCGCCTGGGACCGGACTAATAAGCAGATTCTTCCCTTTCAGATACTCAGTACGAGGAAACGAAAAGTAAGTTACCACTTTTGACAATTTAGTTTTTACAATGTTTAAGATATGTTGATTTTGTTCACATTCTCTCGACCACAGTGTTACCTTTAGATTTAATTTCATTGTTGCGCGTTTGATTTGTCAAGGATGCCAATGAGGCGGAAATCAAGGTCCAAGTATGTGTCTTCGCCTTCGATTTGCTGTACTTGAACGGCCGATCGTTGGTCGGTGAACCCTACGAAGAGCGACGCAAGCAACTGAAAGAACATTTCCAAGAGGTTGTCGATGAGTTTACCTTTGCCACCAGCAAGGATTCCAATAATGTGGACGATATTGCTGAGTTTCTGGATGAGGCAATCAAAAGTAAGAAACTATTTTCTCTCGTGTTTCCAAATTCTGAATCAATTTAACTTATATTTGTCAATTCGTCAAAATGTAGTCACTCTGATCAATTAGCCATCTTTGACTCTTAACTGTTCTGTGTAGAACAATTTGTATATCTGTTTTTCTAAAAACATTTTTGAAATTATGTTAATAATGTTATAACTTTTCTTAATTTGAACTTTTAGTGTGATTTCGAAATTTGTCATCTCTGATTGCAATTTGTTCAGCCGTTTCAATTTTTTCTTGAACATATAATATGATGTTATAGTTTAAGTATGATAACTTTTTCAATAAAAACGTTCCTCACGTAGATAAGTGCGAAGGGCTCATGGTTAAAACTCTGGATGTGGACGCCACCTACGAAATTGCCAAGCGGTCGCACAATTGGCTCAAGGTAGGGGCAGTCAATTTTTTATTGTCATGTCGTAAATCCAGTTGACTCAATCATTCTTTGACCGTAATTGTTTTATGGCCCTCGCAGCTGAAGAAGGATTATTTGGACGGCGTGGGCGATACGTTGGATCTGGTAGTGATCGGCGGCTACTACGGCAAGGGAAAACGAGCCGGCAATTTCGGTGGGTTTCTGCTGGCCTGCTACAGCCCCGACGATGAGGAATTCCAGTCGATTTGTAAGGTGTGTGGTCCGAATGTGTCATTTCCGAATTGTCTTGTAATTCAATAATTTTTTGGTTTGTTCACGCCTTCAAACAGAAATGAAGTGTTGAATACTTATTCCTGGTGCTCAAACGTTGATCGAACTTACGTAATTTTATTAGAGATGATTATTTGTCTATGATAAGTTTCTATATTGAAGCTCTAAGTGTGAATGGGACAAATAATAGATCTGGTGGATTACATAGATAGTGTAGAGTTTTCGACGTCGCCTGGATTCGAGCACTCATCATTTTGATTCAATTGTAGCTCAGGGTAGGTCCCTTTCTATTCGCGTGGCTTCAATTTGGTGACTTCCGGTTAACAAGTAAATCTTGTTCTTAGTATGCTGTTATACCACATTCGGTCACAATGACAATGACTCATAAAGAAACATGTGCTGAAGACCGAACCCCTTTCACGCTAGCACATAAATACCTCCTAAGACCCTCCTGATGTGACCATGGGAACATAATTGTGTTACCACAGATCGGAACCGGCTTCTCCGACGATGACCTGTCGCAGTCCTCAGTCTTCCTCCGTCAGCACGTGATTGACGGCCCAAAGAGTTACTACCAGTTCGACACGTTCCACAAGCCGGACGTTTGGTTCGACGCGGTGCAGGTGTGGGAAGTCAAGTGCGCCGATCTGTCCATCTCGCCCGCGCACAAGGCGGCCGTTGGCATTGTGGATCCCACCAAGGGAATCTCGCTGCGTTTCCCTCGTTTTCTGCGCATCCGCGACGACAAGAAGCCCGAAGATGCTACCACGGCCGAGCAGGTGAGTCGCTTCTCAAAATTGTACTAGGTGGCGTGCTACAGATTGGCAATTGACACCTCTGGAGGCTCTCAGTCCAATTTTATTCGATAAATATTCTGAGGACGTATGCTCGGGGATCTGTGATTTTATTAGTTAGGCGCCGGGTCGTGTGCCTGACCAATTAATAAAATCACAGATAGCAGAGACAACTTCCGATATATTTTTTCCAAAAAGCAGTCGTGGATACTTTTAACTTATCCGCGATTCAATTCAGTGCCAGCAAATGGGTGTGAACATTTGGCGCGAGTGAAACAATCTCAAGTTTCAATTAACGATTACTTTTAATTGATTTCAGAACTATTGTTATGCGTCTATGGAAAAATATTTTATTCCTCTTTTTAAACACTCAACGCCGCACGGAATTACAGTTTCTTAAACCTGAGTGTTCGCTGATCGCCAAACTTTTAAAGAGTCGGCTTTTTGGGCTGCTCTGATGAGAAGCCACAGCTGTTGGGAATATCACTTATTCTTCAGATTCTCTGAATTCCGTTGCATGTAATAAAATATGTATAGGTATAACGAATAACAAAATTCATGTCTCCACTATATTAAATTGTAATCAAAGTTGCTCGAGAAAAGTGCGAAGATAATTTATGTTGCAATTTTTTTTGTGCTCATTTTGCAATTTTTTTAAACCAGATGTCGTATTCAGTGTTGAACTTTGCAAGTTGAATAATTTGTTGCCAGCCACGAAACCGACCACATTTGTCGGGTCTCCATTAGTCAATCGCTTGCAACTTCTATTCAATTTAAATGATAACGTCTGCTGGAGTCCACTCAATTTGCCACTCTGTGCAATCTGTCGACGAGAACCAGATGGTTGAGCTAGGGAACTACGAGTATATCATTTGCGCAATCTAAAGGTCATGCCCCCTCACACGTTTACTCAATTCTTTGCTCAATGGCATGTTGCGTATCTGTTCGGCTTCCCCCTTGACTCAGTGAATTTAAGATTAAGAGTCCCATAGAAAATCTGACTAGCCTATTTCGTTAGTGCCAAAAAAAATTAATAATTAATTTTATTTTCAATTATATCACCAGGTGGCGCAGTTGTACAATAGCCAAGAACTGGTGAAAAATCAGACCAAAACTACCAACAAAGATGAGGAGGAGGACTTCTATTGACGAATCATCTGTCCAGTTAAGTCTGAAATTGTTAATCTGTTTGGTAAACCATGTCTGTAAATAATGAAAGTCTCTGTCGAGAACGTCGCTTGTCTGTTTTTTGCTGCCGCGCAACTAATATGGTTTACACATCGTACTTATTTTTTGAAAACCTGGATTACAATATGAAAAATATTTTAATTAGGCAATCTACTTTTTTGTCTCTACGGTGTTTAAATTATGAATTATTCTGCAAAAAATTTAAATCAGGAAATTTAATTTTCCCATACTCAGTGAGGCTCCTTAAGTTTTCTTACGTCTTGTTAGAATTTAAATTTTTTCTTTTTTAGAAAATTCGTGGTCGTCATTTTATTGATTAGAACAATGTAATCGGGAAATACATTTTTTCATTGTTTTTACCGGAATAGTTTCAAAGCAGTTTTGTTAGATTTGGAACTAGAAATTGATACTGATGCTCCTCGTTTGTCGCAAATTATTGTGTATTAGCTGATTAAAACCTATATGTATTATTTACTTTTTTAAATTGTGATTATTGTTAACGAAGAAATTGAAATTCACTGTTTTGCCAAATTTCTGGTTTTGTGATCACAATTTTGTATCGTGATATGATATTCTTTTTCTCCTGAACACCAAATATAGAAATGCAATATCATACAGAGAATGCGTAGTTGGTTCCTGTTTTTCAGTTAAAATTGTCGAGGAAGTTGTATCATAATTTCCTGCGCGATTGTTTCATGAGCCCATCTTTCGTTTCGGTAGCACATACGTAACAGCCTCGTAAAATGTCGAGGCGAAGCATGACTTGACACAGATCACGGACATTGGATCCAAGCGCATAGCTGCGTAGCTTCGGATGCTCTCTCGTTGGGGGGGTTTTGGGAACTGGAGGGGGAGGGGAGATCCAATTGTGGTGATGCCACATGATCGCTATCAGCGGGTCGCGATGATGATGTGGGGCAACCCACATATATCGCTAATACATATTCTTGTAGCATGGAAATTGATCATGTGTGTGTTTGTTCCAATTACGATGGACCTACTTTTAGTCGGTTTGCTACGTTTGTGTTGCGTGTATTGTTTGCACATAGCCGAACTTTGCCTTGTATACATGTATCTGGCGTAACTGCTTCGTTTTTTTTTCAAGATCAACATTTATATTTATTTATATACAAAGCGGGGCCGATAACACTTGTCAGAAGTGAACAGTGAACTTGGCCTCTCTCTCTCACTCTCTCCTCGTTTCAAGTTACACCCCCCATCTGGTAGCTAGAACGTTGATTAGTTGTCTCGCGAGGGTTTAGAGTGGTGGTAGTGGTTCCGTGACCGCTGTATCTTTTTGATAATCGCGTTTCTAAAACAAGGCACTCGGGGGTAACTAACCGTAGTTGAAACATAGATTTTTGTGCGTGAGGTTGTTGGCGGTTGTTTTGACTGCGCTACCGAATGCTGTAATTGATTCTGTTCTATGCAAATATTGAAATAAATCGTCGTTCCGCGAATCTCACGTTAGAATGATTTATGGGTCTACCTGCATGGGAAACATTTCACACAAGGTGAAATATACTCATACACCGAAAAATTCATTAAAAAAAATTCGTCAGTTAGTTAATATCAATTATAACGAGTAACTTTTTATTTGAAAAGTCAGTAACGTCCTTCTTGCACCACTTTGTGCCTTTATTTTTGCCGCGTTAATTGATTACAAATATGATGGATAGTAAATATTTTCAATACAGTTATGTTTTTTAAAATTCACTGAAGTGTAGATCACAATAGGAATTTCTGTACCCCTCTATGTGCGTAAAAGTAATCATTCATTGCAATTTGGCATTTCCTCCCATTTACCAAATCCCCCCCCATGCGTTTCTGATCGCAGATTATTGAATTGAATTTCCAGCACCCAGATTTCAATTTGACTTCATTTATTTTCAACAAAAAAATATTTTAAAATAAAAAATAAACTTTACAATCAGTACGAATCAATAAACAAAGTCACATGTTCATACCAGTAGATATCTGATGTACCAGTATGTTCTGTACATTGTAAAATCAAAAATGCTGTTTGCGCATTTACGACCTACATTTTCAACTATTGTACGCGTCGGTGCGAGTAAATTTCTCGTAGTCATCGTCCCCCCCCCCTCCCTCCTCCACTGTCAAAACAAATGTGACAACATGGCAGTCGGCAAGATATTAATTAGGTTACAGCATTTTGAGACATTATGTCGTTGTATGCCTGCCGCTGGCTCACACACACAGTATACGCAATAATAAAGTAGCACAGCGATATATAACCTCAGTGGTCATACCTAGATTCGGATTCGGATTTTTTCTAGGCCTATAGCAGTGACATTGGTATGCTTCCTTTACTGCTTGCATTTTTACGACCACGACCATTTGTATGCGCCCTTTTTCCGTAAATTATTGATAACAATAATCAGTTATTTTTTTGTCTCGTTAGTTTTAACCAATGGCGCAATTTTCTTAAGATTGCAGTAAATTTTCTTAAGCTTGTGGTGGCGATGCGTAAAATAAGGAATTTTAATTAATTATTTTAATTAATTATTATAATATTTTATAATTATTATTTTACTAAATTAATTATTTTAATACGGTAAAAATTGTACAATAATACGATCCTATTGAAATGAGGAAGATATTATTGATCGACTAATTGATGTGTTGTGTTTAAGTGCAATGCGGCGATAATGACGCATTATTTTTTTTTAGCGTACAGCGATATAAGTAATTATGTTTTCTGATGACAGCACTTACGTTTCAGGCAATATGTGATAAATGGATGAAATTATTCGTGACAAGCGTTGTGTTGTTTTTAAATTGACGTTACACTGGATGCGTCATGTGTGTGGCATAGTTGCAATGACTGAACTTCGGCGGAACTTTCGTTCGCATTCGAGTATTTTGACAAATTCGATGACAAAATATTTTTTACATTTTAACAATTCCATGTCATACTCTTCAGACCCCGTGTCACCGTTTGAATCGTATCTCTTGAGTGTCTCCTAGCACGCAATTCAGCTTCGGTCAACTGAAGGTGCTGTTCCTTCGCAAGTGTCCTCTGCTTACCGGACTATCGAGGAAATTTATCTTTCGGCTCAACTTAATGAGAAAAATAGCGGTTCGAACACATGTTATTTCCGGATTTTCTAATTTCAGAGTAAAGTTTAATGAAATCGTTCGGATCCCGGAAAGACAGGAGTCGATCCCGTTGCGGGGATGACGGGACGATCCGATCTACTCGAAATGGGACACGAAATATAAAGTTTTTCAGATTCGTCCCATTTCAGGTTTCAGGAGATGGAACAACTGTGCCTCTTGAGCAGTTTCTGTTTGGGCGCGCCGCCGCCACTTCCTGTGACCGGCAGGGAGACACGACGACTCTCCTTGGGTAGCGGAAAGGTCACCTTGACCTTGATGAGATTCAGCAGCTCCTTGAAGATGTCCGATACGTTGGCGTTGTCCTTGGCCGATGACTCCACGTAGCCGTGTTCCCAGTCGATGCACACCACCGTCTCCGCCGTCTCGGCGGCCACCCGTCGCGCCTCCTTGCCCACATCAGTCTTGTTGCCCACCACCACAATGGGAACAGCGGGGTCCTCCACCTGCGCCGATCGCCGTGGCACATTGCCACCGCCGCTGCGGACACGCTGGATTTGTTCGCGCAGATTCCGAACCTCCTCGAACGACTCTGCGTCGTCGACGGCGTAGACTAGGATGAAGGCGTCGGCCTGCGCGATGCACAGGTCCCGCATGGCCGGGAAGGAGTAGGCGCCCGAGGTGTCCAAGATGTCCAAAATGAGGTGACCGTTTCCGCCCACCGTGTCATACTCGCCGCGGTGCAGCTCCTCCACGGTGGCCTTGTAGGTGCTGGCGAAGTGGTCGTAGAGGAAACGGGTGATGATGGAGGTCTTTCCCACGCGTGCCGCCCCCATGAAGACCACCCGGTAGCGCTCCTTGGGCTGGACCACCGTGCCGCCGCCGGCCTCCACCTGCGAGCAGGAGGCCTCGTCCGTCAGCTGCAGTTGCCCGGGCATGGTCGGTTGATTTACGGTCGGTGGTTTACCGTTGTAAAGATGATGGACGATGAGGCTAGAAGCATTTACTGGTGGTGGTGGTGGTGGTATTCGGCGGCTGTTGATGCTGTGGCCTTACCAAGGTGGTGTCTGTTGATATATGAAGTTAGAATTGAAATTAATATTTTTAGGACGAGTTCCTTCACTTAATTTGATTGCTCCGCAGTCAATCACTGGTTCGACCAGTGGACGGGAATTTATGATCTCAAGTGTCTTGTAGTGTCTTGCGCATCGCTCTGACTACCGATTAATTTATTTTTTGTCTATTGATTCATTTTGAATAACAAATTCTTAAAATGTTGACACATGATTTCAAAGGAAAATGGGTTGTTTCAACTCATTAATAAAATAATCATGTCCAGTGATTTATTTA
>JAQGBY010003304.1:0-19713 GCA_034698785.1 Mycogona germanica
TAGTGCTTAAGTACCAAGAGGGGACGTAACGCCTGTAGTGCGGTTGACTACAGTTGATAAAAAAAAAAAAAAAAAAATATCCCCTTGTGCTACTATTGAAAATATTTTTGGAATATTATTAAATTTTCCTAATTATTTTCAATGTTCTTATTGAATAAATTCTTTAAATGCAAATCATTTGTAGAAGATAAGTAATAATAAAAATCACTATTTTCTTTTAGCAGATTAAAATTATACAGTAGAATGTTTTTGTTTTAAATAGTAGTAGTGTTAGACTAAAGCGTTTCTTGTGACGTAGTTGTAAAGTGATAGTAGTGCACCGTGTGTAGCTCTACGGTTTGGTTGTCGTCAGCTATAACGTAGGAGGAGAGGGCTACAGAGAGGTTGGCCTACCATAGGAAACTAATTTCGCGTAGCGAAACAGCTGCGGGGGCGCAATAAGCATAATTTCTATGAAGTGAAGCGTGATTCCTCTTGTGAGTGGATTTTCAATGAAGCAGATCTGCCGACGCTCAAACGATTTCAGACACGTTGATCTTTTTCTAAAGCTTGTTGGAAAAATGTATTAACAATTCTTGGACTAAAGCTAAGCTTAGTGAAGGTTAATTTCTATCAAGAGAGCGATTGCTAACTTGATGACTAAACTTGCCTAATATTAGTAAATCAAAGAAGTTGAAAGAGTTTTTATCTTCCTGTCCGCGTTTTGAATTTTTACGATGCATTTTGTGAATTATATGGAACAAAAACTTAGGTGTCGTTGGAAATTTTGTTTCCACGATAATTTTAACGAGCCATGCAACGAGCATTTTTCATGACTCTAAATGATTCAGATTGTCTAGTTGAGATAATCTACATTTTTGAAAGGAACTAGAATAGAATCCCCTACCTCGTCTTCTGCCATTATAGTCGGTGCGTGTACTCGGTATGCACTTTCATTTAATGAACAGAAACGTCTTTAACGCGACGTGATATTATCCACCGCCCCCCTTATTGCTGATGGTGCGTAAGATAATTTATAATTTGTTTTGAAGTATCCATCAGATCAGCAGTGGAGAAATTCTCGTTTAAATGTTTTGGCAATTCTGAAATTGCGAATGGTCGGTCGGGTAGTCGCGATTCATTTACGTAAACTGAATCCGACTCAAGAATACTCAAGCCGAATACGAAACCGGAAAATGAATTTTGAGAACTATTCGAAAGCGTCTTGCAACCTGATGATAAAAAATTACCTTTTCACAAACAAATTGATTGACGAAGAAATCCTAGAAAATTCTCGAAAGTCGTTGAATGCCTCTATAAATTCCGGTCGTCGAAATATCGAAACTCCAATAACTTTCGTGGAATGTTTTTTGAAAATGTGGGCGAATTCTTACCAGTCGATGAGGTTTACGGTTGAAGCAAGTGAAGCACACCGCTAACAACTAGTTTTCAGCCGATTTCGAGCGAACTCATGCATCAAATTGTTTCCGTTTTAGCGCTGAATAGTATTGTTGATTCACTAAATAGCGTTGTGTGGCGCGGCGCGTTCGGATCTAAATTATTCCCTGTGTTTGCGAAAGCGTCAGTCGAATCGAGTTTCGCTTCTTAATTTCAGATAGGAATTTTCTAGGAGCGCCGATCTTCTTCTACATTTCTCGCGCGGCCGCCCCGAGGCTACCAAAAATACTGAAGATCCCCGTCGCTACAGCGCCGAGTCTCTCGCTAATTAAACGCCAGAAGCGTTTATTGCGTCTGACGATTCCCGCGGAAAAACGCGCGTTTTCATAAATTAAAACTGAAATATGGTGCAAACGAGAATATTAGCGCCGGGCCCTCTTAATAGCCAACCGAAGTAGATTTGCCATTAAAAAATGTTAATGACGCGAGCACGATAAGTTATGGGCGCGTCGCGCTAGCGTCACGCAGATAAAGGGCTTTGCGGTTTCGGCTGTGTGAGCGCGCTCCCGCCTCGGCCCGCCAAAGCCGAGCCGCGCCCGTCCGTTCGTCTAGGCGCACGTCCCCCCTCCCTGCAAACAATAATTCCCTCTTAATATTCTCGAAAATTGATGGCCGACGACGTCCATATGCGTTGGAGTTTCCTCAAACAGTGCGGCAATCGTAATTAATGTTGGTCGTTATAGCCGACGGACAAAGCCATTCATCGTGTTATGTAAACCGGATTGGCGGGTGGTGAGGAGTTCGGGGGCGGGGGATATACTGTATCAATGCACCTGGAACAAATGATGGTCATGCCATCCCCTTTCACTCGACACCCGCGACACTTGAGGGAGAATGAGACGCCGCACTTTTGTTTGCGATCTAAATTTAGGCGATTGCGATTTCCTTACTTATTAAAATAAAAATGGTGCTGGTGTCCTGCTGTCTCCTTTGTCGTTAACTGGTCGTTCGACCCCCGCCATAGGCCCCATCCGGGGCTGCTCCTGGGTACATATTGTAATTGTAATAATTTCTCGTTTTTCAAAACTTCTGTTATTTGTTTCCTGTCGTAAGACAACTTCCAATAAGCTCCTGTTTTGCGTGACCATTATCACGCATAACCTTAAGTCATGTCAAAATGATCATTCAGCAAACAATAATTTGTTTGTTTATCAACTTTTGATGCAATCTCATTTTTATTTTTTCTTGTATCGTAAACCTGATGAGTCAGAAGAAACATTTTGTGGACATTCTCATATTTAATCGAGAAACATGAACTTCGGGACAGACCGAACGAATGAGACAAACGCAAGTGGCGGACTCGTCTTGTTAATAATGTTTTACGATTATCATTAATTTAACTGGTAATTGCGAAAAATACAGAGTTCCGAGCAGACCGGGACTTGAACACCGTTTGTCTCATTCGTCCGGTCTGTCCCGAAGTTCATGTTTCTCGATTACAAATCACAAAGACACTCTTAACAAAAATCTTCCTCATTCTCATATTTGCTGTTAAATTTCTGCGGGGGATTTTCGGATTTCATTGGGATTACTCCACAAAATTGATATGTGCTCGCTATAATATTTTTGAATTTTTGTACCAATTCGTGGGTATGTGATACAAGGGAAATTCCGTGTCAAGAATTTATACCACATATTCGAAACTTCCAAACACCATCAGAAAGCGTCGGGCGCCTAATTTCGTAATGAGTGACGTAATCCATCCAATATTTGTTGATCCACGATAAAATTTGACACCCATTTTCGTCTCGTATGTTCTACTGGTCGTTCATTCGAGCTCGAGGTTCGTTAACCTTAGCGTAATCCTTAAAGCCCAACTGGTATTATCGTCAGGACTCTCTTTAGGAGAGATCTCTCGCAGGAACTATGGTCGGGAAGCCACATTCGGCAGTAGCTTTTTTAATTGCAAAACCGCGTCTGGATTAGGATATTCCGTCCGCCATTAGGAGGACCGCGTAAAGTACGTGGGGGACTTCATTCTGGGTGCGGCGGAGACCAAAGTACCTGGTCACAGTGCGACACGGGCGCTCCGTTGACGGAACACGCGGGCAATCCTCCGGACTCCGCAGTGCTGCCAACTCGTCCCGCCCTTTTTTCCCATTGACGGGCATTTGTAACCAATGTCAGATGTCGGAGATTATGAAGGAGGGGAACCTATAAAATTTGTCACGTCTTTAAATCCAGTCTAGACTAAACCCCGCGCGACATTTAGTATGCCTGCGTCGTTCTTTTATATACGCGGCTAATATTCGGAGGGGCTTTAAGCGGTTTTTCAGCCAGAGATTGGAAAAGGGCAAAGGGGCAATAACGGCAACTTGCTTTAGATTGATCGATCAAACGCACGTCGGCTATATATGAGCGAAGATAAAGCTTAACCCACCCTTCCCCTCGCCATCCCCCTCCACCATCTCTTATATCAACCCGCCTCCATCTTCTCTCGTTTTCTCAGCCCAGGCCTGCGGAAGAAGCACAGCTGTTGAATCCAATTTTGTGGACACCATAACTGTCGAAATAAGACCTCCAGTTTCGAATCAGAAAAAAAAGAGTGTGTTATGGTGGGGCGCGTAGTTCTTTTGCCGATATTCCAGTGCCCAATAAGCGCAAGTGAAGGGAGGACAAATCTCCCGGGCCACTAGAACCGAAAAACTCACTGAATATTTTTTATTCCTTTCCCCCCTTGGACAAACCACCTTGACAGGATATCTTTACAGGAGCAAAAGGCAGATGAGTGTAAGTAGATTTTTCCCTTCAGTTTTCGAGCTAAGCGCTAAAATGAAAAATGCAATCTCGTCATGTGAAACTATCATGTGAAAATTTGACGAAAGCCAAAGGGTTTGTTTCGCACTGACATAGGACAGCACATGTTGGATTGGTAAACGAAACCGTATTATAACACTTCTAGTAAAACCTCTTTTCAAGGTTCAAGAAAAAAGCGACTTATATCAGTCTGACTTTCGCCCTTTCATATTTCAATTTATGAGTCGACATTCTCTTCTATAGAATTCTTTCTCGTTTGATAGCGCTTCACCGATTATCTTAATTCATTGTGAGAACATGGTTTTTCAATTTTCGTAAACCGGGAGTTTCATTTTTAGCTCGTGTGGTTTTTCCCTTTTCCTTTTCCTTTTCCAATTTGTAACTTAATGACGATTTGCATGTGGAAAACTAAAAACTAACTAGACCGCCCGGAACAAGTACTAATAGCCTTGGCGATAACTCACAAGTCTTGTCAGTAGAGTCCCTGACCTAGTTTCTGACCCGGAAATGCTGCCGTATACCACCTGTTGCTATATGGTTGGAGTTAAAAGAGAAAAAAGGAAAAAATGATAAATCACTAGTGGTCATATGAACTAAAACGAAAATGATTTGTGATCGTTGTACAGTTTGCGTGTGGATCATTACCGTTACTTGCGCACGCATATGCGCGTTTTGGAGCAGTCAACTTGACTGAAGGCAGGATCATACAATTTCCATCACCAATTTCCAGCGAATAGTAATGTTTATCCAGTGATGTTCGAATAGCACATGAATTACATTTCCTGGTCGATCAATCGTATTCAATGGTTCGGTTAAATCTTGAATTCGTTTGATCTGTAATAAATTGTCGAAATGAGTTCTGGCCCGGGTTTGTCCATATCTTTTTGCAAACATGAGCAACCCCCATTGGAAAGAACCCGGATTCACGTAAAGAACCGATAAAATGTGAAATTTCGAAGTTCTTACCGTTGAGGAACGTTCGCCCCTCTCTTTCAAAAACAATGTTTTTCTGGCGGTGGAACTACAAGAAAAATTGTCACCGCCGTTAAAAGAACTTCGATGTTTCGGAATAAAAATATCATAAAAAATTGACCGTACAAAATGTGAGAAAAGTCGGTTGCAATGGTGATAAACCTTTTTTCGAAAACACCTTGGCTAAGCCTTTTTCGGCGTTTACCTATGCGCAGACATCGAATATAATAACGAATATGTTCCTCAAGAGAGTGCCGTCGCCAAATGGAATTCGGCAAAGCGTGCGATCCGTGCGACGCGCCGAGTGAAGGCGAACCATTTATAATGTATAGGGAAATGCAAAAAAACAACTATTTTTTTTCTCTTCCTTTATCTGGCATCACAGGGGCATGCATTCACTCGCTCTCCATGCCTGTTTGCGTCCCAAGCCCCAATCCGCACCCGTTCCCCCTAAACTGATGCGTGCATTTCACATATCTTCGTTTGCCAAAAGACAAGCCATATCTCGCCTATACCATGATGCCAATAATCGAACCAGAACAGGAATTTCAAACGCCTGTCAGCGTTTGTTTTGAGCCGTGGTACCAGTTCCGGGTCATTGCTGTCGTCTGTGCTTCGTTCCACTACTTCGTCCTTTATTCGCCGTACGACAGAAGCGCTTCTAACAAATAGCAAGTTGTGCCCGGGACAGCGCCGGACGAAAAAAGACGAACAGAGTCGGCGACAAACTCTTCGAATAAAATAATAGAAGAATAAACTAAAAATGAAAACCAGTGCACCTGACGAAATACAAGAACGATGGCGATACACACTTACCGAGTCCTCATCTCTTCATCTCCCCCATCATCCTCATCTCCCGAGAAAAATTTAAATGATTTTAAATAATTTCATAAAATATTTACCAAGGTAGACAGTAACGGTTTCACGCACACCACTGCGACCATAAGCTGTCGTTAGAACTAAGAATTAAACAAAAGCGCTCGGGAATTGATCTCACAACATGGTTTGTGTGGCCACTTCCTGGCAGAGAAAAATATACAAATTACGCGAAACAGGCAAAGGGTGAATGGTGAAAAAACGAAAAAAAATTTAGTTGTTTAATTCTTAGTCCAAAAAACAACTGATGATCGCAGTTTTGTGCGTGAAACCGCTACTGTCTACCTTGGTAAATATTTTATGAGGTAATTTAAAATCAATTTAATTTTCATCGGCAGATGAGAATGCGGGAGAATTCGGTAAATGTGAATCACCATCGTTCTTGTTTTTCGTCTGTTGCAGTGGTTTTCATTTTAATTTATTCTGATTAAATAATAGTTTTGCTATTACTATGAAGAGTTGAAGAGAACAGCCGACTCTTGTTATTTATTATATATCTTCAAGACGTCCTATTCTCGTTATTTTTTAGAATGGCTTCTGCTTACCCGTAACGAATATCTTCGAGTTTTACGTTAAATATATTTTTTCATTCCGCTAGAAGATCTCAATTGTTATTTACTTCCAAAACATGGTGGGCCATCGTCCAAACGTCATGTGGTAATTTATTAAATTATTAAATGTCATTTACAATAACATAATGGGCCCCTACGCCCAAACGATCTCGCAGGAATTCAGCTGGACTATGTAAACACGGCTTTTCGTGATTAAATGCCGCGTTTAAAAAACGCCTAAGCTTCCTGTAAAACTTCTCAATTTGGTTAATTAAATAACTTAAACATATTCACGATTAAATTACATATTTTTGTTTAGCATTCAGCTAGTTTGATTTGTTGACGTGATCGCGTTTTCTTTTTGGGAGCGAGGGATTGGAAGGGTGAAGTCGCTCTATATTTCTTGGATCACGAGTTCGATTCCTAGCGACCCGGCGATTGGATCTCGATTAATCGATATGTGCCTTGATATTTTTGAGGCGAATCAATTCAATAAATGTTTGTGACACAGTTGGCGTAAAATAAAGTTGTAATAGTGAGTGAATAGGTTGGGAAAAAAATTAAGCATTGATCTTTACAATTTACAAAATGTACAGAGTTCAGTTCTTGGCTCGAATAATAGACAATAGTTCACGCTACCCCATTCTGAAGGGGAAACTGTGTCTCCCAGTGTGGACCAAACCTTTACTCGATTAGCGAGATACATAGGCGAACAAACATTATTAACTTAACCGCTAGAACGCGGCAACTGCATTACACCTAATGGGTAAAAAGCTATTGGACATCGCGTGATCCACCGATGTTGTTCTCTAAACGCATTTGGTTAAATTATGACAATATTCCTCGCATGCAAAGTGGGTATAAAATGGATTTCAGTTTTTTTTTATTCATGTACAGCTTGGCTGTATCGATCCAGTGTATTCCGGAGTTAAAAAACACGACGTACGGGGGGTGACCGCGTTCGTTTTTATTAATGGTGAGATACGCGTGTACACGTGTGTGGTTCTGCGAATGAATATTTATTTTTTCCAATGATGTTTAAATTGAAAAGAAATTAACGAATTAGACACAATAAATGGAAAACTTCTCCGAGGACTCGTATTTTATTCAGCGTTATCAGGAAACATTCAATTGTACCAACCAGAATGCGAACGGTAACCAAATTTATTTCGAATGACATGACAAAAGGTGATTCTATTTATCAAAGTTCATTATTATTGACCGAGACTACATAAATGTGTTAACGACATTCAATAATGACATAATTTGCTAAATTGGAGGTTTTTATGGATGTCTTTTGTCGGCATACGTGTCCATAAATAACGTCTATGACGCATTATACTGGCAAATTAAAATTCGCTGTACTCCATCAATATTAAATAAGTCTGAATTTTGCTTCGTCTCCTTTGCACGAATAAATGAGTATTCTTTTTTAATGGAACCTATTGTTTCGTTTGGCAGTACCAATTATCTTTTTCAGAAATTGCATCACCTCAACTAAAAACAATTTTAACGGTTAAACTCAGGTGCGAAATGGAAGGCTATCGGTCCGCATCAATATCTAGAGTTCATGTTGTTCCAACTCGCACGCGATTGTTGGTAGAGACTTTTCGTTTGTTGATATTCGGCCTGTTCTTTTATTCATTTACTGGGGCGGTCTTTCCAGATATTTTTCATTTTATTATTCCATTTTCTTTTCGGCACATCCGCTCTATACATTCTGGCTGGCCTACATTTGCGTGGCCGGATCACACAGAACGGGTTGTTTATCGTGGGGTTGGGGGAGGGGAAGACGAATGCCCATAATGTACACGGTTTCCTCTAGGACTTGGGTCAAAAATTCAGCACTTGCGGCACGTTCAAAAAGTGGTGGATCATATCGTGGTGATGCTTTGTAAAAAAATAAACCAGTAAATTATTTTGAAACTATTGAATCTACATCGACCAACATACGATGAACAAGCTAGACCTAGTATTTTATTCATTACATTGAATTATTTTGAAAATTGTGACTGCAGATTTGATTTTTAATCCCTAATAATCTCATAAACTACTCATTCCACCAAATAAATTTTTTTTTGGTGAACCAGGCGGTTAGATCTCTCCCATATTGTTTAGCCTAACATATCGACAATAGTGTAGTGGCTAGAGCCAGCGAATAATTACATATTAAAATTCAAACAAAACCCACAATGGACTTGATAGTGCTCATGGTTACCGCTAGGGCCGCTTTATACGTCCCACGTCGAGAGCAGGGGTGTTGTCGCCAGAATGAGCGTGCAAACCTGGAAAACAAAAGAAAATGTTGGTCTAAAAAATCACTTCCTCGCTGACACGATCCCTGCCAGTGAACCCAGCCATCAATACTACCAAAGAGCAATTGTCAGAACTTTTTGATCGTGCCAAGTACGATATTCGGCTCGCGTCGCTATGAAATCGATCACGTACACGACCAGCCCTAGATATGATTAAAGCGCTAAGCCAAAGCCAAACGAAGTCTGGCGTCAGTTGTATAAATCCGATAAGTGTATGCTACTTGTGTATTGACTTTTTTCCTCTCTCTCTCTCTTTTTTTATTTTGTTTCGCTCTCGAGTTTGTCCCTATAATCAGGGAGAGAAAACTGTGAGAGGATTTTGACACACAATACAATCGCAATCTATACACTCGTGCCAGTATTTTTTAGTGTGCCCTTTTCACGATTATCACCCGCACAAACTCCCCACTAAATCCCCGCTCATCTCCCCCCTACCACCCCCCCATATCGATTCGAGACTCTCGGAGTCAAGTGGATGGGGATTAGTCGAGACTCTTGACTGATGACGTCACGTACCTACAGACTAAAAAAGGAGCCTGGCTGCCGACGCCTGGTCGTGCATTTGTCGTGGCTGCCATCGTGTTTGTGAACTATAAATAACCAAGTTTTCCAGTTTATCTGCTTCATAAAATTGTCTGATATAGTCGGTATATATATATTCGGAACGCAGACATTTGCATCTCTTTTGAAAATTTATAAACTTAATAAATTCAATAAGATTAATTCGGTCTGAAAGAGTCGAGTTCTGTTCAGCTTATAACAACACTGTAGCTCGTGAGTATTAAAAAAGTCAGAGTGCTTGCAAGTTGTGGTTTCTTGGGAATGTATTCCTTTATGAATTTTCTCCATTCTTTAATTTGCGATTCTTGTAATCTGTTGATGTATGTCACTTGCAAAATTCAGCATCAGTTTTTCAATAAGTGTTTCGGAGAACGATGAAAATATTGCACATTTTCCTTATTTATTCGATGTCGATCGAGCTTTCTCACAAGACAGATTTCGAAACTCTCAGATAGTAAACAGAAAAACATCGAAACACGTATACAGAGTATACCGTCTGTGTTACCGTCAGATAGCTATTTTAATTGTGCTAAATACGAATTTCATTTTAAATTTCTTTAAAATTTAAATTCAGAACCGGTCATTAATGATTGTGAATTCCTTAGATGGTAGTACATTTTGAACAAATAAAAATAAGAGGTCTTCATTTTTCACTTTCTAAAACTTGAATAGCACTTTTACAGTAGTCCCAAGATATATTTTTTATCAAAACTACCAACTACAGCATGTGTCAATAATATTTTTTAACGACCATTGTATGTTGTTATGATTACTTTTAAAATCACTTTTTTTGTTTTGTTTGAAGAGTGCGCTGTTTTCTTAATAATTCAATTGTTATGTTTTCAAATGTCTCACTTCCAACTTGGAGGGTTCATTGTCTTTCCCGGAATTGTTGTCGCGCTCGCAGACGTTCTTGTGTGTGTGTGTGCTTACGGTTAATAGACAAACTTTAATTCGTTCACTTTCGACAGAGGCGGCTGAACACGCCGGCGGGGACTCACTCATTGGGCTTCGCCAATTCTTAATTAATTTAGATGCGCAAACAGAATCAAGATTTAACGAGGTCTGGTGTAAGGTTAAGCGCGTGTAACAGGCATTCGTCTGCAACTGCTCGCGCTGAAATCAGGATTGTCGAATCGCTGAGACGTGAAATGTCATCCGACTCGGCAGACCGTGAAAGCGCCCCCTTCCCCCTCCCCCACCCACCACCCTCCACCGAAATCTATACATGCAATGGTGTACGTGTGCAGCAATCGTGTTCAAGAATAAAAGTATCACCTCCTCGAATTAGCACTGAAACGGGGACAAGTTCAATTTGGTCGAATGAAAAGTCTCCGATGAACTTCGCAAACCTGGGTACGGATTTGTTTGTCCTATTTACGATTGAACAGTGAATCGCTTTCCATATGACTTGACACGCATTCATCTTATATTGGTTGCAATCGGTGAGCTGCCCCTTAAAGTTTGGGAAAGCAATCACACGGAACACCAACCAGTGGGACAGTCGTCGAAAAGAAATTTCCTGACCATTGGCAATCACTCATAGCACCGATGCTGTGCGCGGAAACTCGCTTAGACATTATCGGAGGTAACCAAGTGATTCCGTTTCCGGATCATCAGCAATCCGATTCTGTGAACCAACCCTATTGCATTCATCTCAATTTTGGCTCGTCGCATTTAAATTAATTTTTAAATTTCCGTTAATATTACCCGTACTTCTGGGTTTTTTTTTTTTGCTTTCCGCTGTATGATTTTATTTTATCTAACTGTAACACGAAAGTACAAGCACGGCGCATCCCTGTTCATTGTATGTAAAATAATGAACTCGTGTAATAACAAATTCAAAGTTATACTTTTTTTTATGGTATACGCTTATGTTGCTGCATGCTCGAACTAATTGAGAGTCAGAATAAAATGATTACTGCGGCCCCATTCTAATAACGCATACTCTTTCATGTAGTCATAAGCGAGTTCCATCAATCATCATACACAAGTGCACATCTAAATTAATGTAATCGTATATATGCTGAATACAGAATGTCGTTCGTTTTCAATTATTCACGTTTGATGTACCAGGTACATGTGCCTTGCCGTATGACATGAGCGGGTTGCACGAAACATCACAAGCACCAAGGAGATCCCCTTAAAATAATAAAAAAAAATCGAATTTTTTGGGGGAAAATATTTCTACTGCATTTTCTAAATTACGTCAAAATAATGCGCTTTATCATGTAATCATTAAAAATATTTTTGATAGTATATTAAAATGTTGATTATCAGCAGCAGCACACAACTGAATATTTTTGTTCATCGAAGTTGTTAATTTTTTACTTTCGATTTCTTTCCGTGTGCGCGAAAAACAGTTTCATACGTTAGCGTGTTTATTGCCAAAATTTGTTCAACAGTTTCGTCATAAAGCCACAATTTTACTGTTCGTCTTTGACCCTATTCTTGTAATAGAGACACTCAAATGCTGCACCCATTATTTTTCATCCTTGGTGGGCCTCTCCATCGCTCCATCTTTCCCCTTTGCATCTCCCAGAAAAAAAATATTTTTCTCCTACTCTTGTTCCTCTCTCCATATTGCGTGCAACCTTTGAAAAACACGATTTGCAATGTGGGGTATGTTGCGCACATTGGCCACCATTACTTCCTTGTGATGCCTGCAAATGAAAATCGTGCTCCTATCTCGCACCTGCCTCTCCCTGGTAGCACGTCTGCAGGCTCCGTTATTTGTTATTAGTTAGAACCGGATTGCTATATCCGAAAATTTAATCTAAATTTCACGCACATATTGTGAAATTTGCATTAACAGATTGTCGTGTAATGTAACCAGCGCCGTAAAATAAATTTGTATCGTTTTGATTTCTAAAAAAAGGTATCTGGAATCTATCAGATATTTTTCGCGAAATTTATGTCTTCAGTTGAACGTTTCCTACTTTGAAGCTAAATAATTAATATCAGAACCATATCATAAGATAAAAACATTTAATGCAGATTGAAAATGTAACTAAAAATAAGAATTAATTGGAATTAGAAATTAGAATTAATTAAAATTAAAACTACAATTTACAGAATAACTTGATCTTTCTTTAAAAAAATTATTTCGTGAACTCGGACTCGTTTCGCATAATGTATTTCTAATTTTGTTTCAGAATAATCAAATATAATCGAAATGCGAGTGAACACGAGTCCACCGTACAGGAGAAAACATATTTACATAAGAAATAAATAGTTATAAAAAATGATGATGATCCGTCACATCTCACCTAACTACGAAGTGAAGTGACAAGCTTGCGGTTCGATAATCTCAGGGTTCGATTCTCCGCTCAGGTTTTCGATTGATAGAGATAATTTGCCCCTCGAATGGGAAGACAAAGTGCCGAATTGGGTTGCAGAATATTCTACACTGCTTTTAAAACAGTTGAAAAAGCGTACAAAAAAGTCCATTCAAATGAATTGAAATTCTGTTATCAGATAATGTGTGATGGTAACATTTTGAATACGGCTATATCCGGTCGGTAGGCATTAGGTGTTCTCAATCGCCGAGGACGATTTTTTTCTTTTCATCTTCGCTTGAAAACGTGAGCATCCGACGAGAAAACTAATTTTCGTGAGGCGGAGACTCGAAGCTGGTATCACGCACAGTTTTCTTTTTTTTATATATATATTTCTAGCTTTTTATATATATATATATATACAACTTATCATGCAAAGCGTTTGCTGGGCGCGCGCACTTCTGCTAAGCCAAGATTTATTGTCGTCGAGGATCAAACCTGAGGCTTAGCGCGTGTTTGGCCGAGCTAGCGTGGCCAAGATTAACAATGACTTTCGGAGGTCGGTCGACGAGCTCACCCCAAGCCTCCTCAGACCTCACACATTTCTCCACATAATCTTCATTAAGCATCTGCAAATGATTTACTAAAGGATAATCTGGGCTTAATCTTAAATGGGATCTTTTCCTACCAGCATCTCGAGGATCAAATAAACGAGTGCGAGTCGAACTCTGGCCGTCGAACGACTGTTTTATAATTTTTATTTCAATGACGTTTCATGTTATGGAATTATGCCATTGTAACGCTGATCGACGTGATGTAGCTGTGTTTTCAAAATATTTTCTTTGTTTTCAAGATGGCGTTCATGTATCGTAGAATGGGGATGGATGGTCTCGAGAGGACATATTGAAAAAACGTCATTTCGCGAGTGCACAGAAAAAAAAACATAGACGGATTCAACGTTATGCTTTTTTTTCTAGTTAGAGGCGTATTCTGACGCAGGTGACTTTGGTTGGGCGTTACGCTGGCTCCATGCCTGAGTATACCACCAGCCACTAATGGCTAAAGGAATCGGTGGAGGGAGAGGGGGTCTGACTGCGCATGCGCGCCGTATCAACGACGAATTTTCGCTTAGTGAACGGCTCCGGATAAAGTAGTGAGAACATGGCTTGCAGTTACTTAAAAGAATTTGCCTTTCACGGCACGAGCTGTGCTACCAACGCAACCACCCTTTGCCCCCCCCATCCTCCCATCCGTTTATATACTTAGTATATGTATTTTTCTGTCGGTGCCGTACTTTCCGATCTTTAGGTGTGTTGAATCGATGGAATTCTCGAATATGAAATTGTGGCAAAAAATGCAATTTCAATATTGTCTTTTCAAATTTGAATAAAATGGAAATCATCTGAAGTCTGGTGTTCTAGTCGTGTAACGGAATATTCACAAATATAATATTGAACTGACTAAATATTTTGAAGCCAATAGGCATAACGGGAAAATGAAATGGAAGAATGTGCTTCCCTGGGAAATTAGATATGAGAGCTTAATGTTGACTAAAAATCCTTCTATGCATCGTTACCTTTTTAATTGCCGATTAACAATAATTAGATCAACTCAATTGAAGAAGTTATTTTTAGAAAGACTTCTTTCTTAAATTACCAAATTAATGGCTAAATCGGGTGAACCACTTTATTTTCTTTCTAATGAAGAATTATTTTCTATTGAAGATTTAATTACTGCATTAAAGACATATTATAAAATTGCCGTTATGTTAAGAGATGACATTTACAGACTGTATAATTGAGGATCAAGCGGGTCAAGAATTTCTCAGTTAGTTTTTAAGGAGCATTTTTGCAATCTTTTTTCAATTCTGAGAATGAACTATTTTCTCCCCAGACTAAAGCATCATTTTTGAAGATTCCTCCACAGTCCATATGAACAGGAAGCAATTCTTTTTAACGACAATCGCTCTTCGTGCCATAGCGGAACTCCGTGTTGTCGATGACTTAGAAATGTGTCCAGCAAACACTTTGTTTTACGAGAGAGAGATGTTTTTACGTGCAGTCGCGACGTTGCCATTTGGTTGCACGACGCTGAAGCCCATTTTTTTTTTCTTCTTGTCCTGAGGTTATTCAAACCAGACATTTGTTTTTATCGAGATGGTAGGTGTTCCCTATCCAAAAAAGGTGTTCGACATTTCTACTTCTAGGGCAGAAACAAATCCGCACAGCCTGATGTAGAGAGGAGAAACACATTTTTCTTCTTTTTCTTGAGGATGCTGTTTCCTTGTGTACACTCCATCCATGATGCAGACTGTCTGGTGAAAACCCAGCAGTTTTCGCTTGGATTGCCTTTCGCCTAACAAGTCCACCGTCTGCCTTTATTCTCTTGAGATCCTTGTCTAAACTGACCACTTTTTTCCTGCATTTCAGTCAAATAAAGTCCGCCAATCGAGTAATTTCGAAAATAATTTGGTTTTTCATCATTTTTGATTCCAACATGTATTTGATGACAGATCGGCGCCACAATCGCAATCCCAACAAGAATATATCATTAGATTGACATAAATGGGCGCTTCAGTTCGGAGTTTAGCGAATTAACTGTTTCGGTGGTAGGGATTTACATGAAACAGGATTGTTTAGTGGTTTTGATGACTAAATCTCATTGAAATTCATGACCTGGACTGTTCCTCTTCGCTAAACAATGGCACGATGAGCAGCGCTGCGAGTAACGTCCGTGAGTTTCAGTTGGAGCGTTGTGACACTTTTAAATAACTGAAGACGTCTTGAAGACGAAGAGTGGCGCAAATGTGTTGACCTAAGCTTCAGTGCCACCACCTGGACGTTGGCTCTGAGGAGGATCGAGTAGCACCTTGGCGAAAAGTTATCTGCGCAACTCGCTTCACGCGAGCAATAACAGCAGCACCAGGGCATCGTGCATGCAGCCACTCGACACGAGGATGTTCAAAATTGAAAGCCGCCGACATGGGATCACCACACTGCTGAATTATTGATGAAGGTTGCCTTCACGCGTCGCGCTCGACGCACCCCCGCCACTACCACCACCACCACCGTCCGTGTGTGTGTGTGTGTGTGTGTTCGTGAGCCAGGGCTGCCGCGTGTTCGAAATATTTCGCGAGACTCATCACAATGATGCCGACTGAACCAACACTTAGGACCTGTCGTCTCGCTAATTATTCATGAAGGAGGGAACTGGAGAGGACATCTCAAGCTTCTCCCATACATACTGTATTTGTTTGGTGGGAGGACTGTGGAACTAGGTGGGATGTCGGGGATGCACGGATGAAGGTGGCACTGTGAGGGACCAGATTGAGGACGTTGCTTTTTTTTTGCTTTCTCACCACGCTAACTTGGAATCGGGAAGAATGGCAAATGATGAACCCGTCGTAAATACGGATCTCTCCACAAAAAAAAAGATGGAAGGGGAAGAGAAATCCGCGTATCGGTGACCGTGTGTGTCTTGGTGGATTCGTGTCGCGGGAATAGTGTATAAAGACGTCTTCTTCAGAATGACGCATTCCATATTCTATTTCTTGTATCAATGGCTTGTTCAAGTGCAAGTAGAAAGGCCGAAGCTAAACAATAGGCTATGATTTTCCCCCATTGTTTTAGGCATATTTATTGATCTATTGGGTCGTTCATGTGATCTTGATTCCAGAGTTGATTCTCTTTCAAGTTGTTTGTAAAATTCAGATATTTCCTAATGTTTTAGACAACATCAGCTTCTCTTCGGTTTAGAGTTTATGGAATGAGTTAGGTGTTTAGTAGAGTTCGAAAGTATTAGTACGCGAATAGAATTATCGCAAAGCCATTGACCTAGTAAATGGGTATTTAATTATCGCTATGCGTTCAACTAACTGATAATAACTCCGAAATACTGTCAGTGCAAAGTTGAGCGTCGAAAGTATTTCGGAAGCGTTCTCTCTGACCAACTGACCGCTCCTACCGCAGACCATAAAATTAAATATTAAACAAATTGTGTGTCGTCGTCTGTATGTGTGTGTGTTGTGTGTGTGTGCGTGGTTGAATCATTTACTGGCCACTTTCTACCGGACCTCTAATAGGCAACAGCAAATGGCGTGTTGATCTGCGTCCATCAAACTGCTGATGCCGCGTTAATTGATTCTCTTGGCAGCGGTGATTGCGCTACCGTGGATTTGTGGGGGGATTACCGGACAAATTGGCTAGTGTGTACGAGCCTCGCCAAGCTGTCCTGCCTTACGTGATGCCTAGTAGTTAATTAGATTTTGTCGGAACGTTTTTTCTATGCTTTATCCTTATTGACATTTTGCTGACACTATGGGGTCAAAATTTTTATATCAAATATAAAAACCCTTATAAAAATATTTTGCCCAGAACATTAATTACTCCGTATAATGTCTTACCGATGATTTATATTTCCTCAATTATAATTATTCACTGACAATATTTTTTTTTTTAATTCACTGAAGTGACGGGTCTCAACAGGAAGATTCTGTACCCCTCTCGGTGCTCAGGCACTATGTGAGAGGCACATTTTCACCAGTACCCCGAGCCAAAGCCCGCGCCGGGAATCGAACCCGGGACCGCCGAACCACAATCCGTCATAAACCAACTGCGCCACGACGGGTCGTACATGGCATATTATATTGGGGCATTTTTATACTACGAATGAAATAGCAATAATAGTACACTAATGTAGTTGAATAAATCGTGTGTAGTTCTAATTCTGAAAAATGTTTTTATCTGCTATGATTCAAATTTTTTAAAATCAAAAACTATATGCCTATCTTTGGGTCTTTCTTAGTTGATGCCGAAAGATTGTTCGATCCCCGCTTTTGAGCAAACCAAAATTTCAAAATTAAAAGAACACAATCTGCTCTCCTTCTTAAAGTTGACCCTAGCTACGTGTACAAATTTGAGTGGGGTTAAAGACCGCTGTCGGTGACTCGAGTCTCCTCGCGTCGAGTTCATTAAACCGTCATTACCATCTCCCATCTCCATCCCCCCCGCACACGCATACAAACGTATCAGACACGGGTTGACATTTATCGCCAAGGTCACTAATGTGGCGGCACAACAACATGGCGACATCGATAAACCCCATTCCCCCCCCACCACCACCACCACTCGCTCAGGTTGCGGGGCCGAGCGCGGATGAAAATCTTAAATTACATGTGCCGTTTTCGGGCGATTGACCTTTTTCGAGTAGATCGGTGGCAGGCGGTGGCGTTGACGGCGACAGTTCGACGTGATTGCCATCGTCACCTCCAGGCCGCAGCCTCTGAGCCGCAGTCCCCTCGTCATTACTACTACTACTACTACTACACAGTGGCGATGTCTTTTAAGAGAGCGAATCTTGTCAGGAGAGAGAGAGAGGACAACCCATCGAGCTCCAATCAGCCTTCGGTGCTCTCTCGTCACTGCTCCTATTCGTCCTTTATCCCCGGTGAACGGCACGATTACGGAAGCTGTTGCTGCTGCAACATGCAGATCATCTGTTGGGGAACCGGATGTCAACGTTCGTGACATTTTGCAACAACCGTAAAATCTTGCATCAATGCAGAAAGATGACGTGTCGTATTAGAGTAACTCACATAAATGCATATGCATTTATCTCCATCAATTGAAACGATTTTCAGTGATATTTACTTTGCACACAATGCTTTAAAACATTTCAGCTGATGATCTTGTTTTTGAAATTCCGGGGTCGGATGGAAGTGCTTTTAAAAACTGCATGAATTCAGAACACCATATGCAAATTTGTAAACAACTTAATTATTTTAAGTGATAAGCCAATTCTTTTTTGGACCACCGTTTACATGTTCGCGATGACCAAAATAAAATTCAAAGCAAAAGTCTAATCGACATAGGGATCCGGTTCATAATCATCGGTGAACGGTTAGATGGCTTGAGAGTGAGTTAGCGAGGGGCCGCACTGTGTGTGTGATGGCACGGTGGCCCACGCAGTAAGTCACGTGATCGAAAACGGGTGCCGCTGTTAAGCGTGGTGGAAGCCGCTCTCCGAGCGAAGTTAATGGAGCCAATAAATGCGCGCAAAGGGTTCAATTTACCATTATTCAAGCTTCACTAAGGGCACCATGTCGAACACAATGGACTATATAGCGTTTTCTGTCGGGTCTGCATGCGCCATCAATGCACGCGCGTTCACTCACACACACACACACACACTAGTCGCTATGTGGGCTTGCAACAAGGCCATCACATGTCTGCGCCAAGCAGCAATGGCGAATTGAGCGAGATCCTCCTTCTCCTTCCTCCCCCCTGTACACCGTGTAGTGACAAGGAGCACACAGGGTTCATCCCTACCTGCACTGATACATTTATTCGTGAATGTATCCCAATCACTGTTTGCGCACCAAGGTGGCGTTATTTTATGACCGATTCACTTCATTATACAATATATAATTATCTAACGCTTCTACCAACAAAACTATAAAATCTCGAATCCACCATTAATGTAAATTTAATGAAGATAGCATTTAAAAAAAAAGATGTTCGTTATAAATAGCGCTTGAACAAAGCAGTTGAGAACGTAAAATATGATTGGAACTGGAATGCAAATGCTAAATTGTACTCAATTTCCATCCTGTATTCGGGCTGCGATGTTTCATATCCTGTCTTGAAATTCTATAATTAACCAAAATACTCGTACTGAATGGTTGTATTGGTTGATATGATCACTGTTCCGCTCTTCCTCTGTTCCCCTCTTCCCCTCTTTCCCTGTTCCCCTGTTTCTCTCTTCCCTGTTCCCTTCTTCCCCTGTTCCCCTTTTCCCTTCTTCCCTGTTTCCCTCTTCTCCTGTTCCCCTCTTTCCCTGTTTCCCTCTTCCCTGTTCCCCTCTTCCCCTGTTCCCCTGTTCCCTTCTTCCCTGTTTCCCTCTTCTCCTGTTCCCCTCTTTCCCTCTTCCCCTCTTCCCCTGTTTCCCTCTTCCCCTGTTCCCTTCTTC
>JAQGBY010003305.1:0-19704 GCA_034698785.1 Mycogona germanica
GTAAAATATTATTATAAAAGTGAGTTCGCCACTCGGTTCGTCTTCTTCATTCGGCCTGTCCCGAATTCACCATTTAACAGCAGTCATATCTATACACTGTTGATAAGTGAGAGTTGGCGACGTGGAAATCTTTATCTATATTTGGGTAAAGTGGAAGGAGTAAATTGTCTCAAACGGGCATATATTTTGACAAATACAACCGGATAAACAATGTTTTTCTTGTCATCAAAGTTATCAGATGCATGTCGTCTCGAGCGATGCTCGACGTCAGCATTGGTTAATTCGATAGTGTCCGCGTTTCCAGACAGATGGCGTCATCACTGCCTGCACTTCATAAGTTGGCGCACTACGATAGGACCCGACCAAAACAGATAGATACTCGTGAATGGTGCGGATAACATCCGGCGCGGCGCTGACGCTGGTCACGTCAGAGTGTGTCTATACCGGGAAGGAGGGGGGGAGTCAGCGTCGCCGGCAGTCAAAGCGCGCGGCCATGCGGCAATAATGTCTCCGTCCGCGGCATTGATCGGGTGCAGTCAGCGGGTACTAATAGGTAGGCCAATACACCAGTGGACACACTGTATACATGTGGCCGCTCTCCAGACTCCTTGATGGGCAATTCGAGAACGACGGTGATTTGCACTTTGAATCTGGACTTGCGAACGCGAAATTTCAATAGGACGACTTACGCAACAACCACCAATTGTACGCATGAGGGTTAGGCCGGGCCGAGACATTACAAAAGTTGTCAAAAAATACACTAATTTGCCTACTTTTGAATTGATGATTTACCTAGCGTTGCACCAAAAAAAAAATTCCTTTATCTATTGAAAGATTCGATATTGAACTCAAATAAATCTACAGCGACAGTAGTGCTTTAAAAGTGAGGAGATTCTTAACATCTTTTTAAACAACTTGTTTTTTTGTGCCAATTTTATTCTTTTCTAAACAACTTAAGTATATAAGAGGCAAAGTCGTACTTGAAATATAATAAAATAAAATGTTTATAATAAATTCATAATAAACGTCCGTTGCTGTCCCGGAGACAACCCCTGTTTCATTATGAATATTTTATTTTATTTTATTCTTTTCTTTTACGATGTCAATCTCAAAGCAATAATAATTTTTTCAGTCAAACGCAATTATGTTCAATCTGTTATCATTATGCGAACGACGCTAATTTTGGAACTGCCCCCAAATGACGCCCCATCGATAACAGAATGAGGGATACGGTGACGATATCACCCCCCTCTATCCTGGATCCACGGGTGCCCAGAAACGAAAAATACACTGAAGGATAATCGACTCCTGATCATGGATAATCAGGCTAATGGACACACATTCAGTTTCCCTACAGTCTGGCTTCATGGCAGGCATTCGAGATTATGTAGCGATCAAAACACCTTCAGAAATCTAACTAACCTAAACGACCACATTAGGACAACATCATTTTAACGGCGCCTCTGATTAAGTTGCTGTTGATGGCACAGTATATACCAATGAAAGTTATTTTCAATTTTCAAAAGAAGACCGCAAATGTCTGTTGAGTGAATCGATTCAGGATCGAACCCACAACCCTTTGATCCGTGGTCGTGGCCTTACCACTTTTGCGTTGGGCAATAGCGTGACCGATTTCGAAAACTCGCTTTTTGATTGCAAACGCTGTTTGGCATGTCCCACAAAGTGTGCAGATGGGACGACTTGTCAGTTGTTTAATAGACTTATTTGTCAGCTTTTTCTGATTCGCTGCTTCCGAAAACCGAACAAAACAAAGTGTTACTAGAGGGAATAAAACAACAATACACCGCACTGCGCACTCCATCAGGAAGTGGATCACACGCGGCTAGATTTACTTTCGGCCGATGACGTTTTCCATGCAGAGGCAAGAGAGATTTATAACCGATAAAGGCCAAACGGGTGTTCAATGACGTCAAATGACGTCAGGCATTTTTTTGCCGATTGCCGATATTGGCCGATTCACGTCGAATCGAAAATAAATCGAAAGAAACTATTTAACTGCTAAGGATTGTCTCCGGGACAGCACCGGACAAAAAATTTTCGCTAACTGTTCGCCTTTTTTCGTCCGGTGCTGTCCCGGAGACAACCCCCATTTTATTAAAATAAATTCATTTAAACTTTTTTTAATTTTAGAGATACAATTTTTCAATTGTTTAAAATTAAAGATACATTACGCGAAGGAACAGGACACTTTGAGATTAAACGACGACAGCTGAGTTGGTAAAACTTGGAAATGCACGAAACAAATAAATAAAACGATTTCGTGCATTTCCGAGTTTTTGCCAACTCGGCTGTCGTCGTTAATTCCAGAGAGTCGTGGGTTCGTTCCTGTGTTCTTTCGCTTATAAGCTAAGACAACAATTACCATCTTACACATTTTTCTGCGGTGCATATTTGATTTTAAGACGCTGCCTGTAATCTACTGTGGTACACAGTAACGAAATATTATTTTATTTTAAAGTTTTCATGATTCTAACATACGAGTTGGAATAGAAATGTCAAACAATTCGATGATTCGACAGAAGACTGACTCGTCACATGCCACCAATTTCATGCAAAATTTGTATGCCGTAATAATACACGCGGTCTCTCGCACAAATAACTCACGCATGACCCATCAATGTAAACATCTTGCTCGCACCACAAGATTTCGGATGCGACCTGTCCCATTATAGCTGACACTTTTTCAATGGCGGCAACCAAACCGCCATTGGCCCCAATGCAAACTATTGACCAGAGTTAATTTTCCGAGTAGCTGGCGGCAAAAAAAAAAGATGAACGCCAAATGTCGGAAAAGGTTAGCGAATTGTCTTTCTCGTTTCAGAGACGATCCAGAACAGTCAATTAAGGTTCGAAACGGGTGCAAACGACCGTTGCATTTGTTCATCGAGATTCACGTCCAAGAAACGAAGGTCATATGGTGATTGGGCGAATTTCGGAAATATGATCAATGGTGAAGAAACAATCATCGATTAAACTTTCACCGTGGACACATTTCGTTTTGTATTACTCTGTTTTTCCTGTCTGCCATTTTCATATACTCGTACTCGAATACATCCATAGTTTCTATTTCAGTGACAATCGGTGTTACAGGTTCAGTTGCAAGAGCACAAACGAAGGAAGTGTTTCTGCGAGGAAAGTCAGCTGACTAAGACACTGCCGAAACCAGAAAAGGCGCGTATCATTAACGGATGACTTGCGGTCAAAACACGTATTGTCGCGGTCAGTCGGAACTGCTGACTGGTCGGCACCACCAACCACCATACCATACCCTCCCTCCACCGGACCGTCCTCTCTGTTGTCCGGTCATAGAGCGAGGGTTTTCACGCATCTCTCGCAGCGTCTCATCCGATCTGACTGATGGACTCAGCTGGAACATCATTTTGGCGTCATGCTCGCTTCATTAATTGCCGAGATGTCCCCAGCTCATAGCGCGAGATGGTGGATAGGGTGGCAAGAAATATTCTCCTGAGACTCCAGGAATAGACGCACACTTATTCAAAAAATTCACCAAACCATAACAGTTTTTCGTCCGGTGGTGTCCCGGAGACAACCCCTATTTCATTATAAATTTATTATGAATTTATTATGAATATTTTATTATAACAGAATTCGTTATCAGCTAAGCAATTTGTTAAGCAGCAAATTAAATGTTTTATAAATCATTTTTTGCACTTCTTGTGGCACTTTCAAGTCGCTAAGATTGCTGATTTTGGTTCTGGAGCGGGCAGAAATCAATAACGATATCGATGGGAGGCAACAATAAGATATTCAATACTACAACGCCATCTGGTAGTGCTGCAATAGTTCATGCATATGAGGCAAATAAGACAATCTACCAGTTCGCTCTCTTCGTGCACTTGAGATTGGCAAAGAGTCTCAGGAAGATATGGGCAAAAGGGGGGGGGGGAACAGAATAACGGACGGGACATTCGGAAGGGGTCCGCATTGGGCAAAAGGGAAATCTCTTCATTTAGGGCGGATAAACCGAGCTATTAAGTCAGAAGGGCAACTGTTAGAAAAAGTGGCGCGGAGTGAAAAGTCTCCCCGGTACGATATAGGCAATATGCATGTTTATATGGAGGGAGTCGGCAAAACGCTGTCCATGAAGAATGAGACAGACTTATCCGCCAGTCCCATACAATGGCATTCTAGCATGAAAACTAAGTTAACTTCCAGCGAACAAGCCTTCAGCGTTTTGTATACGTGGTATTCCTGCGTTAAGCCACATTAGAGTAACATTCCTAGTCAAGATGCCTCTTGATGCCTCAATAAATTGCAGCATTTTCATTAAATCACTGTTTTTTAACGGAAACAGATTGCACTTCACAAGGATGCAAAAACCTTGGCATCACGTAATTATTCATTAACAAATAATTTGATACTTAAGATTTGAAATTTTTATGAATTACAAAACGTGTGACGTGAAACAACCCACACAGAATGTTTTAGGTTAAAAAATAAAGCTATTAAAATACAATTCAGCATATTATCTTAAAAATGTCGGCATTTGGATATAATGTGAATGTAAAAGTTAAATTGCGTTTCAAATTTTAAATACAAAATTTTATAATTAAACAAGCAATACGTTATAAAATAAAATATTCATAATAAATTCATAATGAAATAGGGGTTGTCTCCGGGACAGCACCGGACAAAAAAAAAGACGACCAGAGACAACCCCTATTTCATTACGAATTTATCATGAATATTTTATTTTATTATATTTCAAGTACGACTTTGCCTCTTATATACTTATATTGTTAAAAGAAATACGTTGTTAACATATTTCCTATTTAGTAATATAAAAGTGCAGATTTTCAAGTGTCCAGGTTTCCCTGTTTCAGGTGTTAAATGTCATCATCAATGAAATTGACGAATAATAAAAATGCAATAGCAGTCAGTTTCTCGATACCGAATCGCTCTGCACCAAAAGTTCACAAAAGCGTAGATAGGAAAAAAAGCAATATGGGATCGCGACCGACTTAAGCCTTAATGGAAGAGTTGACGTTTACAATAAGCCATGATTCCTGTAGTCAAACGTCGTTCACACTGCCGCTTACTAGGGAGAATGGTGCGGGACGTTGATTTTTACCTTCCTGCATTCGCTATTCTCATTAGAAACCGGATTACTAGACTCTGAAAAATTTGAATGTGACTGCACAAAATAGTCTTAACCATCGATTTTAAACACCAGCTTGAGCAATGTTGACTTTTACTCAAATAACAGTTTTCTGTGTTGACTTCTTGACGCTATGTCTGCAATCACCAGTAAGTGCAAAATGACCCAGTCATTTTTACCAGTTCAGTACCAGAGTAAAACTCAAATAAAGAGAATAGGAGCCGATGGTTTTTAATTAACTAAAACGATGGGAATTGCAATTAGAAAATCGGCAATGAAAGAGTCTTAACGGAAATTTAAGTCTTGTGTGAGTTCTTACGTTTGCCTCGCAAAATCTGTGTTTCGCAAATCAACATTTTCTTAATTTTCTTATCTTCGAGAAGAAGTTTTAAATTTCCGTCACGACTAATTTCGTTGCCCAGATTTAATTGTAGTCCTGCAATTCCCATCGTTTTAGTTAGAATGTCAAATGACCTGTCATATACTAGGCAAAGTAATTAAACAAGAAAATAGATTTACTGTCTTTAACTTGTGGATCTTGTCGTTAGAGATGTCGATTGGTATAGAGGGTAACGTGTTTTCCTCTTGTCCCGTGATTGCAGTTTCGATTCCGCTCGACATCTTCGGAATTTTTCGGGCGAGAGAAATTCCGTCACACTCCTTCTTTCGGAATTTAAGTAAAACAATGACCCGTACCTGTACGATCAATATTGGGAGGTCAAAGATACCTTTCCTATAGGCTGCCTAGGTTAGAAAAACTTTCCAGGTCGCCTACTTGGGAGGGGGGGGGGTTAATTTGTTCAATCAACAGTGAACCTCCATAACAATCATTTCTCTTGATATAACGGTGTTAATGAAGGATTTAGTTAGGACGTCTGGATGATATATATCTCAAATGGTGAATTCGGGACAGGCCGAATAAAGAAGACGGCCTGTCCCGAATTCACCAGTTAGCTCTTGTACTTTTATCACACATATTTCAATTTCTGAATTCCAATGATTTCAAGGTGTCCACAATTTACTTTTTACTTTAATTTTTCACCTTTCGGGAGACAAACGTTCTTCACACAAATTGAGGCATCCCCCTAATATATATTCAATCAGCCAACAAATTGAAAAGACCTAACAATCCGGTGCCTACTTAACATGCCCCCTGGTTTCCAAGTAATTCCAGGTGTCCTTTGAGTCGAGTACCGCGCGATCTGGCGTTTGACGTCTGAGCCAGGGGACATTTGTGAAAAACTCGACGTTGGAAAAATCAACTTCTGCCATCGCCGCCGTTTCGATCGACTTATATAGTGCACTGACGTTGCTCACCAGACGAATGTGAATGACGGATTTTATGAAAGTTTCTTAACTGCTGTATTATGTGCCCGTGTTTGTATAGGCGGAAGGGCGCACAGGCACAGCAATTTAGTTGTTGTGGGGGAACTAAGAATTGTCTCCCTGCTTCCACCCTCAACCCACCCTTTCCTTTCATCACACGTACAGATTTTGAGTTTGTATGAGATTTTTATTGACTCGTGGACTGCGCACCAGAATATCGGGGGAGGAACAGAAAGTCAAATTTCCATGTGGTTCCAACCGCAGCAGTCAATAACGAAATGTTGAACGGCGACCCTCGACCAAACCGACCTCTTGAAAATCAATTTCATTTAGAGTAAAGAATTCTAGGAGTTAGCTACACGTACGAGCAGTTCAGAAAGAAAAGAAATAGACTGCGGCAAATAGAAAGTTTCTCACCAAAATTTGTCAAGTTGCATGTTGTTATGAATAATCATTTATTTCCGTTCTGATATTAATCAAAAGTTTAGCTTAAAAAAAGAGACATTTTCTGAAATCAAATTAATATTACTTTGAATCACATATTATAAATTTTAAATAGCTAACTCCTAGCTAAACTCGTGGCGCAGTTGGTTTATGACGGACTGTTGTTCGGCGGTCCCGGGTTCGATTTCCGGCGCGGGCTTTAGCCCGGGGTACCGGTGAAAACGTGCCCCTCACAAAGTGCCTAAGCACTGAGAGGGGTACAGAATCTTCCTGTTGTGATCCGTCACTTCAGTGAAATAAAAAATAAAAAAAATATATAAGTATTAAAAACACGTTTTCATGATCGATAGAAGATATAGATAGGTCTAGTTGGTTTTTTAAAAACTGCTAAGCAAATAAACGGAAAAAAGGTCGAAGGAATTCTGTTATTACGTTATTATTTACATTTAAAAAAAATAACATATATTTTTTAACATTTTTTAACAAAACAAAATGTTAAAAAATATATGTTAATTTTTGTTTTTAATTCACTGAAGTGACGGGTCACAACAGGAAGATTCTGTACCCCTCTCAGTGCATAGGCACTTTGTGAGGGGCATATTTTCACCAGTACCCCGAGCCAAAGCCCGCACCGGGAATTGAACCCGGGACCGCCGAACAACAGTCCGTCGCTTAACCAACTGCGCCACGACGGGTCGTTATGAATGTTATCAATAGATCCTGGGTTCTATCCCAACTTCTATTAGCGTTAAATATTAATATACTGTTTTAACCTTTTCCTATGATGAATTCCTAAAAATATAAGATGTCTGGTTTAATTAATCAGGTAAAAATAAACAAATTTCATGTTCAGCACATTGAATTTATTGTTAAACCGATATTTACTTAGTGGTTATAAATGTTTATTTATATCGGCTCACCTTCAGTTTACAGAAATGCAGTAAACTGAATAGAATAGGTAAGGAATCTTATATCACGGGTCTTGCATATCTTCAGAAGGGCCAAACAAATTCAAGCGTGCTAATCGCATACCAATATTCAGACGGTTACTGAACCCGTTTCTGTTATGTGGTCATTCGTAAACATCACAACATGTTTTCGGTTTTTATCGGGAATACACCTCCAGCAAGCCACGGATCGAGGCAGACTCAACATTTCTTGGATCATATAACGAGATTCCGTCAATCCAACCACCTGTAAAAAAAAAAGATCCACGGTGTGTTTCCTTACAATAGAATTCACAAATTGGATATCCAAGAATACAAGCTGTGGTCGAAGAATATTGCGCTTTATTACGTCTTATTAAGATCTTATTCCAGGAGCTCATTTTTCAGGAAAAAATAAAATCGGTTTAACGTGCACAACGGTAGAGGATCGATCAGCCAATGGACACGAAAGATCGAGACTGGACACGAAAGATCGAGACTGGACACGTAAGACTAACCTGAACCAGTAATCACCAGATTAGCTAGATAAAAATCAGGATCGTACTTCTAGAAATGTATAAGAATGCGTTTTACAATCGTGGTCTACTTTTCTAGAATTCCAGCGGGTGTCGTGTTTGGTTTGCGCATATGTGTTATTCGTTGAAAAATCAGCCGGGTCTCGTTTGAAATCTGAGTCCCGTTCTTTTATTTCTTTTTTTATATTATTGAATAGGACCAGATCAAATAAGTGCACAACAGTTGAGAGTATATACAGCGGCGGCCAAAAGGGAAACTCGAAGGGATGCAGGCACAGGACATATTGCTCTCTGCATGGAGCCCAAGCTTAAAATCTCTTTGAACCACAATGAAAAGCGAACGACGCGCATTTCGTTGGCCCCATAATCTTTAAAAACAGTGAAACATCTATTGACAATTCCGCTTTGACCGAATCACTGTTCGTCGTTAACTAAATGGTCAGGACTGCAGGATTTACCCACATCAAAATCATGTCACCAAGTGCTTGCAAACCCTGTTCATGACCAAGAAATTAAACAATAGTTGTAAAAACGTAACGTCAAAACATACAACGAGCATAACAATTGCCTGCCTGAAAATTAAACTCGTCGAAACACATATATATATTATAACTTACAGTAATAGTTCACCTATATACATCAAAACTTGTTATGAGTCTTTGAAAATCACAGAAAATGCACAGTATTTCCACCGCATGAACTACTAATACAAAATGTGATTACAAATAAATAAATGCTATATTATAATCCTATAAGTTTTAATCTATCTGTTCGGGAGTTTATTTACAAAATTTAATCAAACTTTAGTCGAGCGAAAGTTACTTCAGATCTCAATTATGCGTATTTCTCGATAAATCAGGCACTTAAAGATTTTTAAAAGTAACGCTTCGCCAAAAATGGCCACTTCACAGAAATGGCGCTGTCGCTTTCACGTGATAACATTGATGGCAGCGACATTTGTCACAGTAGATTCCGAATTTCTAATTATTTTTCAATTAATATTTCGGAGTAGATATTTAAATTAACTATCGTTTCAAAACAGAGTTTTAATAAACATAAGAAAATACTTTCAGTACATGTACAGTAATATATCGTCTATACTTGTTACGAGCGTCATTTTTTTAATAACTTGGTGTACAGATTATTTGCATATGCACAGTATTTCCACCACACTGGCTGGAACATGTCATTATAAATAACTAAATTACAATGCATACATAAGTCATTCTCACTTTTTTTTGCACTAGAATAATTATACATTTCCATAAGCAAATTCTTTTTTTTTTAAGTACATGTTCTCTTCAATCATACATGTCCAAACTCTAATTTGTTACACTACAGGTGTACTACAGGTGTACTACAGGTGTAACAAATTGGAGTTTGGACATGTATGATTCAAATTCTTTTTTTAGAAATGTTTATTCTAATGCAAAAAATGTAAGAATGACATATGTATGCATTCTAATTTAGATATTATTGAAACTCCCAACTCTCATATTCAGACAAACGCCCTATCAACAGAACCACCAATATAAATCAAATCAAATTGTAATTTTTTAATTCACCTTTTTCAAATTATTTAAAAAATGCGCTTGTAATCTACAGGTGACAATACATCAAGTTCTGCAATCAATTATTTGTGAGAAAATTCAACTGCACCACCCTTATTTGCACAAATTTGACAAGGGTCTACAGGACAAGCTTTTCTTGTATCCCGTCCACGAACAGCAAAACAAGAATCTAAATTTGATGGTGATTTACCTGCTTTGGTGCAGTAGCCGCGCGGTCAGAATCAACACTTGCCGCCGGGCATACATCACCCGCCCACCCCTCACCTAACCTCCTCCCAATCACCCCCTGACGTCCTGCTATCTTCGGGAACTTCGGGAAGGTGAATAGATGACAAACCAGCTCTCTCTCTCTCGCTCTCATCGATGTCCCACCGTCATCGTGCCGTCGATGTTTAGCCTGGTATCTTCATCATCATCTTGCAGAGCTGACATTGGACCAACACTAGCACCCCCAGAGGCTGCTCACTGAGCGCGGTGTTTCGCTTTGTGATCCGGACGGTGTTTGATTACACCATCCCAGTTCAGATCAGTGTTCTTTTGGAACCTTTCGAGAGGGTTTCTTCTGTTTGATGGGGAGGGATACAGAGGGTCCGAGGTAGGGAACTCGAGACAAGACGCGAGAAGATTCTGTCACCGCGTATTGTCTCGTTGTTAAACTTATCACTGTCTCTCACTCTCATCGCATCTACCAAAAATAATACTGAAAATTATTAAATGTCACCTGTAAAACAATTAAAAAAGAATGAAAATTAAAAAATTATAATTTAATTTGTTTTACAAGCTTTCAACTTTCATACTTGCTGTGGTTTCGGCGGTCCCGGGTTCGATTCCCGTCGCGGGCTCTCTAAAATTTCGATCCCGGGGCACTGGTCGTTCCCCCTCGCACAGTGCCAAAGTACCATGAGGGGGACGTAACGCCTGTAGTGCGGTTGACTACAGTTGATTGGTAAATTAAAAAAACTTGGTTCTACAAAATTATTTACGATGTTTCATAATTATATCAAACTGAAAGCGTAAATTGCGACTAAAAGATTTTAAATTTATTGAAAACCTAAAAATTTTTTATTTATTATTATCGAAACCTAGTGAATATTTTTTTAGCAACTTGGTTCTACTCTGTACAGGGTCATAAGCTTGAATTTCTCGGCATCGATTCATTTCAATTTTCGTTGAAGATCGCTTGGTCCTTCATTTTCAGACGAGACCCAGACGAGACCTTGGCGAGACGATAAATCTTTTGTTACCGGGAAGATTGTCCAAGAACAACGTGTCGGAAGCTATGAGTTCCATTGGGGGTGGGGAAGGGAGGAAGGAGTGAGGCTGAAAGCTCAGCTGCATTCTCCGCCAATTGCACCACGGTGGGTTTGCATGTGCACCCGGCGAACGGATAAGAAAAGTCCTGCACGAGTCTTTATAATTCGACAAACGGAATACGGGAGGAGATTGGTCTCTGGGCTATGGCATATATATACATGTACCTACTGTAGTGCCGAATGTTCTTTATTCGCAGTGTAGTCGCTAGCTTCTACCAAAAATGCGCATCTATCTAGTCCAGGACTAGTTCCGGACAGCGCCGTGTCACGGTCAAACGTGTCTAGCGATTGCTCTAATATTTTTTCTCTCAAAATAATATCATTAGTAAATTTTTGGATTGAAAAACAGGGTGCTCCAGTATACCCTCAACCCGGAAACCAGTAATACACGACAAACGGCATGATCAACAACAATGTTATACATTGACATCATATTGGATGTATCAATGCAAAATGTTCTGAAAATGTCAAAACTGGGTTATTAATTCAAAATACTACCAAGCAATACATTCACATCAGATAACTACCTACTCGTAAATTTAATTTAGATAATGGTAACAATACATTTCCCATTTTAGTTAGCTTTTTTTAATTTAAAATCAACTGTAGTAAACCGCACTACAGGTGTTCTGTACCCCTCATAGCGCTTAGGACACTTCCAGTACCCCTGAATCGAAATTTTCGAGAGCTCGCGCCGGGAATCGAACCTGGGACCGCGGAGCCAAATTCAGATGCAATTCCAACTGAACTACGACGATTCGTACTTTTAAATCCATGAGATGATGATTCATGTTTAATTTTCTAAAAAACATATTGAATAATTATTGCACACAAAATGCTTTACAAAAAATATGTTATTAATGAATCTATTGAATAATTATTGCACACAAAATGCTTTAAAAAAAGATGTTATTAACGAATCTATTGAATAATTATTGCACACAAAATGCTTTGTAAAAAATATGTTATTAATGAATCTATTAAATAATCATTGCACACAAAATGCTTTAAAAAAAGATGTTATTAACGAATCTATTGAATAATTATTGCACACAAAATGCTTTATAAAAAATATGTTATTAATGAATCTATTGAATAATCATTGCACACAAAATGCTTTATAAAAAATATTTTATTAATGAATCTATTGAATAATTATTGCACACAAAATGCTTTACAAAAAATATGTTATTAATGAATCTATAGAATAATTATTGCACTAAAAATGCTTTACAAAAAATATGTTATTAATGAATCTATTGAATAATTATTGCACACAAAATGCTTCACAAAAAAGATGTTATTAATGAATCTATTGAATAATTATTGCGAACAAAATGCTTTACAAAAAATAAAATTCACGTATTAACAAATCTCGATAAGGCGTACACTTAAATGTCCATTAAATTAAAAATGTCCGCAAAGAGAGGCGCTGCCCTGTTTGGCTGGATCCAGGCCTGCACCGGATAGTCCATGGTTCCACCGGCCACGAAGTTCACGCAGAGATAGCGAGGATCCATATTGTCCCCTTCACTTTGTGTCGCTCGTCTCCGGGGCCTAACACGTGCTGATCGACTGACACGTGCATGACCAACAATGGCGGCCGAAACTCTTTCCCACGAAGCTACTTCTTTTCAGAACTCCTTCACATTAAAAATCACGCATTCAGAGTGCACTCGGCGCTGCGGTCATGAAGTTGGTAAAAGAGCAATCCAAACAATTGACAACTCCTCGACATTATCTGCGTCGGTTTTATGAGAGACCAAGGGAGTGAAGGGGGACAGAGAGGACCACTTCTCAAATATGTTTCCACTGTCTCTAGTCAGTGGACCGAATGATTTCCAATGATTTACCATCAAAGGACTCCATCTTCAATGGACTATGAAGTCCGCGATAAAAGGTGGACATTTCTATGGGAAAACAACAGTTCCCTTCAAGTTCAAACCTCAGCGTAAACTGAGACGGTCTATTGACAAATAGACCACATTCTTTCGAGTCTGAAGCACAGGTGAATCCCGGGCCTATTCACCACTTTAATCTCCCTGTCTTTGCCCGCGGAATTGAATATAAATTCTTGAGATGATATTTGAACGCTGGGTGCACCTCGTGAAAGCCCCGTATGTTTACGGGAGCCATTTTCTGCTAAACGATTCATCATATGCGCTACCACCTCAGTCAAATACAATCCATGAACAATGACGGAAGGTCTACTTTGTCGAAGGCTTTACGGAAATCGCTATTATTGGGGTGGCCGCTCCAAAATTGTTTAGCTTAATAACAAGTTTGCTCTACAAAAAATATAATTTCAGGAACCTAATGACATATATTCAATGTTAAGACCCGAAGGATAAAATACATTGTGCCGTTGAGCAACTCCTTTCCCCCAGCTTCATTTTATTTTTTAATCGTTTACTTTTTTCGTCAAATATCATTATTTAAATTACCGCATATCCTTGTCACTGTAAAAAAATGACTATTTAAAAAATCAATTGCAAAATCTTGAAATATTAAGCAGCTGACTCGAAAGAGATATTTTAAATTTATATCCTCAGCTGTAACAAAATAACTTTAATCTGCACATTTGGATTAAATTTAGCAATATAAAGTAAAATAAAACAATTTGTTTTAATACATTGCTAATACGTCGGGAACAAATCCCGCAATTTCAATTGGAATTGACGCTGAAAAATAGTTAGAACATATAAAATTGGAAACTGTTACGTACAAAGACAACCAAATAGTATTCGTTTTTCAAGATTTATCACTTTTGATGTTTGATACCAGCACTCTTATTGTTGAAGTAAATTTTCAAACGGAAGCAGAAGTGAACCAAATAGACGTCTAATGCACCATGAAAGCAGACGCTTATCTATTGAGAATTCGCGCGGACGTTTGGTGACCAAGCAAACCTGAATTGAAAATTAATTTGAAAACAAAACAGCCGACTAAGCAAAAAAATATATAAATAAAAAAATCGTAGACGCAACCCCTGCTAGATCGGGCCAGACACTTCCTCCAGCCATTGTTCAATTGGCCAGAAAAAGCGACGGCACAAAACCGGATGTGATGGCCGCAGCACTAGCAAGCTATAAAAGCAAGACTTCATGACTAGTCATTCATAGAGCAGTATATGCTTCGTTGTCATATCTGTACTGTATTGCATTCGGGAAAAAATATGGAGGGGGTTTCAAAATTTAATATTCGATACATGAATACTTTTAAAATCCATAAATGAATCTTAAAAATAAAATTAATAACAGAAACGGAGAGGTCTGAAATGCTTCAATGCAAATGAAGTTTCAATCTGTGATGACTGTAATTATATTGCCAGCGACGATAGCGACTCCCGTGTCGCATTACGAATAGGGTGTCGTGTCTATAGCGTGGGCAACCATCCAGTCAAAGACATGGAGCGAGTTGAATTCGAAGACAAGTCGCGGCCTTTGCAACTTTTTTTCGCTAATGGAGCTCGGCTAGAGTAGTTAGCTAATCAGGCGTTCGCCTCTGTCCGTTTCTAATCTGGCACTTCATGCATTTCCTTCCGTCGGCACGGAAAATGTCACGAGCACTTCAGCGCCTCGCAGTGACAAGTTCGCAAACTTTTGTGTGTGTGTGTGTGTGTGCTTCTGTGAAACTTTTATTTATTCTTGCTCTGATGATAAATTTAGTAGAATTGTGGTGTGAAGCGGGATAAAAAAAAAGTACGTGTGTGCCTACCTCCTCAGATCCCTGCTTATACGCTGCAATATTTTGGATAATGACATCAAAAGTAATTTATTCTCAAATAATTCCTATTGTTATTTTGGATATTTTATGTACTTTTCAATTTTCAAATTGAAATTGTGAAATTCCGAATAAGTACAATTTTAAAAAAGGGATAACTACATGCAGAATTATCCTGGAAAAATTCTGGGAATTTTATGTACGAATTGCGACTGACTGTGGCTCGGCGATCCCGGGTTCGATTCCCGGCGTAGGTTCTCCAAAATTTCGATCCCGTAGTACTGGACGTGCCTCTCCCATAGTTCCGAAGCACCATGAGTGTGGGTGTGGGTGACTACAGTTGATTGAGAAAAAAATTATAACGCTCAAATTCCATATACAGGGTGAACCTGAATTATTGTACCTCATTAATATCCTAATCACGCTGTAAGCATGCATGAGAGATTTCAAATGTGCTTGATATTGGAACAAATTGTCATTAGAGTGTCACATGTTTTTCTTTTCTCTGTCGAAACACGGACGAGCGGCACGATCCGATTCTGTTCAATGTCTAAACGCACCTTGCTAAGCGAACTTGGAATAAGCATTCTTGGCCAACATATGCCTAGAGGATTACCTATTTTTATTAAACCGGCCAAAAATAGTTCGGTTATTTTAAAATTTGGGGATAATTACGATAGTAGCAACGTCTTTCAAATTTCAAGTCTCAAATTTCAATTTTCTAATTTCTTACTACTAATGTTGCGTCTTGCCGGTGGCGCTTGTAGCGCGTTTGCTCAACTCTACTGCAAAAATACGATTACCTAAGATAAAAATGCGCCAAAACAACAAATTATGAAATTATGAAGACTTCTTAACAAGTTTCCAAACAAAGGATCCGAAAAAGGACCTGGCCGATGGCTGGATGATAAATTGTGGTCGCTAAGAAGTTTCTCAAAGACAGTCTCGCTTTGGTTTATCTAAAGATTCTTCAAATTCGCCTAAAATCCATCTTCTGTTTGGAAACCCGTAAAGATGTCATTTGGCATCATAATTTTTGTCATGTCGAAGGCATTTCATCACATTTTTATCTTAGTTGAACGACATTTTTGCAGCAGAGTTGAGCAATCGCGCTAAAAAGTGACGTATTGCAGCGGTAATCGTCAATCGACAAGCGCCACTTTGACTTTATTAGTAAGACATTTGAAAATTGAAATTTGAGTCTCGGAATTCGAAGGGGGATAATCAAGTTTCATAATATTCGAACTATAAAGGGATCCATATTTTTCAAACTAGCCATCTAGTGAGCATGTCTGTAAATAAATATTTTCTGAATTTAGTAAGACGTGTGAAAAACTCCTTTTCCCCATTTCACGGACAGGAGGCGATAGGCGACACAAAATTTAAAATGGAGACTCAACGATATACTTACGCCATCTTGCGGCTAACTTTATGGTAGCTTCTTTTGTGCATTCGAACTTCAGAATAAAGCAGATGACTTCAACATTCTACAATTATACGCATTAATTCGTAATTAGCTGGGAGAAGAGAAAAAATTAAAGGGTGAAACTATCCGATGAGAAACACTTTATATACTTTTTCAATTCAATTACTTTTCACTAATTTGCGAAAATTATGTTGGTCGCAAGATTGCCAAAACCAGTTCGACTCAAAGAGACATTGCCACCAATAAAATAATCCTAAATCATCGCATTTTTTTTATTCTGAATAAATATTTTAATCGCTTGCTGCGTCTGTGTCCCCCTGCAAATAAAATAAGGATCTAATATTCAAGATTGCAGGTCTATCTCGAAACGTGAAGTCAGCACCTCCGTAACTCCACGCTTTATCGGAACAGCTCCAACAACTGAAAGTGGCGGACGTTGGAATTGCTTTGTGCGCTGATGCAGCGACGATTCGATGATAACAGATTAACCCACATTAGAGAGACTACACCCCCGAAAAATAACAGTCGCTCCCAATTTTTAATCGCTCACAGAAAGGGAAGCGGCACGATCTCTCCGCCGTTGGCGTGCTCCCTCCTTCCCCCTATACTTGTCCTTCTCCTTTCTCGCTCCGGGCTCGCTTAGGGATTGCTCCTCTCCTGTTGAGTGTTTTTGTCGCCCCGCTATCATCAGCATCATTCTGCCATTCCCGATATTCTGATCCGGCGTCCTCGAGTAGCGCGGCTCTTTCATGTTCCGCCGTAGATTCATCCACCCATCACGGCACTAAGCCATCGCTACATCTTCGCTGACTGCTCGCCATGAACAAATGACTTGATAGTTTGGATACGCGACTCTTGTTTCCGTTTGGCAACAATGCGGGAGTCTCAAATTAGACACAATACCATTGAAAACTAAGGTACTAGATGAAAAAATAAAATGTGTGGAGTTCTCAACAAATTTTCAATACCAATTGGTCAGGTGTTTCAGTTATATTATCCACAATTTTTTATATACAATGAAGTGGACCATTAATCCTTGAATCAATATTTGCACTGTGTCAAAAATTGTTTATGCGAGCAAGATCATAGATTTGTATAAGCAATTTTAAAAAAGAAACAGATTTCAAAATTGATTTGATCCGGCGTGGGCCAAAAGGTAGAGAAATTCAGACTTGTTCTGCGTCTGTCCAGGAATCGATTCCTGGTAGGGCTCACTGTTATAATGTCCCTCGCATATTGTTGAATTAATCACCGAGTTTATGTGGCATGAATATTTATCATTGGGGAACTTTATATTGTGCTTGTTATAAATTTGCCAAACGTTTTTTCAACCCGACAAAGATAAATATGTACATGAAAGTGGTCTCGCGATATGCGTGTGTTTTTTTTTTGCCTTTCACGAAACCAACAATTTTACATGTACTCGCAATTCTGTAAAGATTTGCATGACCCATCCATCCTTATGCGGCATCTCATCGGCATAAAAGTAGCGAAGTAAGGTGGACGATTCGTTGTCAAGCAAATAAATACAGCATTATAGAATATTTTAAATGTTTAGTATCTATCCGTTTTTGACGATTACTACTCTTAAGTCTTTTTGACATTTTGCCTTAGAGAAAATATATTTTATATACATGTATGTAAATTTCAATTATATTATTCCATAATGACTTTAATGTGCTTGGTGTGGTTATTAATAAAATTTGCTCAACTTACTTTTTTCCTTGAAAATTTAAAACGGAATCAGTTGAACAAATTTATTTTTTGAGGAGTTTTAGTTAGAACGTCTGGATGATATATATATTAATTGGTGAATTCGGGACAGGCCGAATGAAGGAGACGAACCGGTAGAGCACTGGGCCGGAAATCCAGGGATCCGGCGTTCAACTCCCGGTCTGCACGAAACTCTATATTTTTCGCAATTACCAGTTCTAATTAAAATAATAGAAAAATATTATTATAAAACCGAGCTCGCCACTCGGTTCGTCTTCTTCATTCGGCCTGTCCCGAATTTACCATTTAATATAAATTGATTTTTGTCGGATTTATTATAGTGTAATTTTTAGCACTACAGCATGTTTTTTTGCACAACTCTTTTTAATAATAATAAGACACGCTAAATACAGCAAAACTGCGAATTGTTCATCGAAATATAATGCGTCATCCTAACCCTGAACGACAGCTCTAAAAACGTTCGTCTAACCATTTACGGTTCGCTCCCCGAAAAGCCCTATGAAGTCACGGAAGCAAGTCAGCGACAGTTAATTATGGGGGTCCTCCGTGTCCCGGCAAAAATGGACTCGAACGCTCGGGGAAAAAGAGAGAGTGCCGAGCAACTGTCCCGTTTCAAAAGCTCGTGATCGTACCGAGGTACAACTCATGAGCAACCTTTTGTCGGAGAAACTCTTTTGAATTGAAAAGGGGGTATGAGGTAGGGGGTATAGTGGGGGAGGGTAAGTCGCCAATGGGGCTTCGTATTATGCGCGACTCCATAGTGCACGGTCTGACCTGTTCGACCAATCAGGAGCGGGGATTCCCTCATCCAGTTCGGCCCTACACTGTCAAAAAGACGCATGGACCAGTAGGAAGAAAAAACACACCCTCTGTGGCCTCTGCACGCTATCGTACATGAAACGACACAAAAACAGTAGCCAAGAGGTCGAGTTGATGGATTCCTCGTTGGACTGTCGACAAGAACGGTTCATCTGTGGTTGTCGGCGACTCGGACACTAACCGGACATCACGAAACGTGCGCTAGACTCAACGGGTCAAGTCTAAATAACTTCTATAATCGTGATTGAATGCGCGCAGCTATTGGTGTCATCTACTATTATTGACTGACGACGATTTTTGTGTGACTGCTGATAAGTGTTTTGAGGACTGCTGGTTTCTTGATGTCTTCGCTCACATAGCCATATCATCAGTGGATTGAGCGCAATTATAACGCGGGCTCCGGCGATTTTGGATTATTGACGTTGAGCTATTGCTTCAATCGCAGATTCATCGGCTGCTTCAAGTCAATCAAGCTATCTTGTTTCCTCATGATGAACAGTAATAAAGTCAACGGAACATCCAGTAAGTAAAAACTGAAAACCTCTTGAAAAAATATATTTAATAAAATAAAATATTCATAATAAATTCATAGCGAATTCATAATGAAATTGGGGTTGTCTCCGGGACAGCACCGGACGAAAAAAGACGACCAGAGTCGACGAAAAACTCTCAAATAAAATAATAGAAAACACTCTATTATTCGATAAGGACAACTAACTGAGAATAATAGATTGTTTTCTATTATT
>JAQGBY010003306.1:0-19700 GCA_034698785.1 Mycogona germanica
AATTTACATTTGCAGATTCGGCAAAATTTAATGCGTTACTACATTTACCTTTTCAACTCGTATCTCCCGCCTGGCTTGCAAACATGTTCATGTATTTATCAGATAAATCGGGCAATCGGGTATTTTTTTCCAGCTGCTCTTTCAACTTGTTTTTGTTGTTACAATTGGAATATTGAATAAAAAATAAGAAAATAAAACATGCAATCGATTGTTTTTCATATACATGCTTTTTTACATCTTTTTTGGACCTGCGCCACGACCCTTAAAACTCACAAATTTATTTAAACTTATGCGATTGTAAAAGGTTTGACATCCAGGAATTGTGCCGCTAGCCAGTGTCCACCCTCATTTTTTTTTGTCGCTCCTTGTCTTGGTCATTCACATCTGACCCCGACCTTTGTTTATTCTTTTTCTAGTTCTTAGATGGCGAGGCTCGTGTGGACGCTGGTCGCCGTCGGCCTGCTTACCACGGTCGGAGCGCCTCTGCCGCCGCACTTCTGGGAGATCCTGTACAGAAATTATGGTGAGCGCAAATGCCATGTTTTATTCATGACATGCCACCACGAGACAATCTCACAATGGGACAGAAATTTTGCACGATTAAATTTGCATTTCCAACCTGATTTGACATTCCCTGACTTCGCTTTTTTCACCGACAGTGAGCAATTTCCTTTAGTCGTAATGATAAAAACGAACATTATTTATTAAAATTAATTTGGAAATTGCTACTCTAAATAGCAAATAAACTGGTGTCTCGAGTTAAGAATGTTTTGGAATAAATAATTTTCGCGGTCCCGCTTACGTAATGTTCTGTTTTAGAAAGCTTTATAATAATACGCTATTTTGTAGTGCTCGATATATTTTAAGAAAAATATAGTATTATTTACTGAAATTAACCGATTGTAAAATCTTTTGAATGCGATTTGAATTACTGGTCGGCGAAAGACGAAATTCTGTAATCAACCAGCAAAAGTAATTTCCATAAATGTGTCACTGTTTCTTGTTAATCCAGTACTCTCCATCCAGTAGATTATTTTTATTTGTCGAAATCTATGATTCTGTAGTAGTATCTGCGCGTGGTTTAAGATGTAATCGCCTACTGATATGTTTCCTCTTAATCCTCGCCCGCCTCAGGTTACCCAATGTACCAGCCGATTCCTGGTCCCGTTCATCTGTCCCCGTTCACCTTCCGCGAACCGCCGGCCTTCAACGTTCCGCAACCGGGACCACCTTTCTTGACGCCCCTGGGTCCTCAACAGCAGCAGCAGCCCGGTCCGGGATTGGGTCCGTACGCCACCGGCCTGGAGCAGTTCGCGCCGATCGTGCCCGACCAGCACGGCCAAGAGCCGGAGCACTACAAGGTGGTGTGCTACTTGGAGGGGTGGGCTGCCACGCGGCCCGGTCTTGGCACTTTTACCGCCGATGACGTCAACCCTTTCATCTGTACTCACCTGGTCTACGCCTTCGCCGTGTTGGACGAGTTGGATTACACCATCCGTAGCTCGGATCACCATCTAGACGTTGAACTCGGTAAGCTTTTGCTGTACTGCTGCTTCTGGGTGTTTACTTTTTACTAATTTTCGAACGCATAAGGCACAACCCCAAAATTTGCTTTCAATTGTCTGGATTCCAATTTTTTTTATATCGCGTCACCCGCCTTTCTCACCAGGGGGATATCACAATGCCACTAAGCTGAAGCAGAAGAACCCAATTCTGAAAGTAATGCTGGCCATCGGAGGTCGAAAGGAGGGCCACCTTAAGTTCTCCTATATGGCACGCCACCCGCACCTAAGAGCCAAGTTTGTCAACAGTGTAGTCACCTTCCTGCAGCATCACCAGTAAGCCAAGCGCTCTCAAGATATCAAGACGCACTTTTATGCTCGGATATATCAGAATATTTGATAATAGATGCAAGGCTAATGAATGTTTTAATTTTTTAACACTTTAGCTTCGATGGTTTGTCGCTGGACTGGGCCTATCCGCCGCCGTCACCCGAAGACAATCGTTGTGAGGACAAAGAGAACATCGTTCGACTCATCAAGGTGACACATTGGGCACACAAGGCGACAAACTCACACCTGCAATTGTTGCCACCTTTTTGTTCCTTTTTGTTTGTGAACGTTTGATTCTCTCTCGCGCAGGAACTTCGTGTCGCACTGCAACAAGCTGGCCTGCTCCTTAGCGCCGCAGTCATTCCTATTAAGGAAATTATTGATGATGGATACGATTTGGCCGAACTATCGAAGTAAGGATTTTCTGAAATAAGACGTTTGAGGGGGACTGTCAGTTTTCCGGGGTCAACTAATCTATTGATAAGGGGTTACGACAGGATTCAGTAAAGGTACATACATGCAATGCACCTCTATTTTTCAAACTATAGGTTGTTCATTTATGTAATGTCTGTATTTATAATTGCTCTTTTCTCTCCAGGGATGTAGACTTTTTGAATGTCATATCCTATGACCTGCAGATGGGCCGTGATCAGAGGGTGGACCACCATAGCCCGCTGAAGCGACGGCCGCACGACGAGTGGGAAAATGTTTTCCGTAATGTGGTGAGTTCTCTTTTTATCTTGCAGAACCGACTGAACCAAGAGAAAGTTGTTTGGTGTTATTGTAAAGCCGAACCATACCATATTTTCATTTGTTTCACAGGAGTACGGAGTTCGCTACTTGCTGAGTAAGGGCGCCGTGGCCTCCAAACTGATCCTGGGTGTTCCGTTCTTCGGTCGCTCGTTTACCCTCGTTGACCATCACCAACATGATATCGGTAGTGCTGCCAAGGGACCCGGCTTGCCATGGAACTACACCCAGGAGGAGGGATTCGTCTCCTATTACGAAGTGAGCGACGTTCTTTGAACTACTTGTTTATCCTATTTTAATTATTATTTCATTTTGGCAACGATATCTCCATTGTCATCGTTTGGTGACCTGAGCCCGTCATTGCTTATCGCACTTTTAGCTGTGTTCAACGTTAAAAGATGGCACGTGGACGGTGGAGCGAGATGAATACGGAAAAGCGCCGTTCGCCTACAAGGGAGACCAGTGGATCGGCTACGATGATGAGACGAGCATCAGCGCAAAGGTGAGCGATACATTCTAAAGTGTGACCGATGTAAATATGTAGCTCATTACTAATGATGATGGATATTTGAAGAGTGCCGCTATATTGAGCGGTAACTGTTTCCCAATAACTTTACCAATTATTGGTCTTTTTTAAATTTTGATCGTCTGTCTTTGTCGTAGATGGAGTTCATTAAGGAAATGAAGCTAGGTGGCGCGTCTGTGTGGGCGGTAGACCTTGACGACTATCGTGGTGCGTGTGGCGGCCAGGAGTGGCCGCTCATGCGCAAGGTCTACTTCCAACTACTGGGCCGCGCCGAAGACGCTGAGATGCTGCTGCCGCTGCCGTCGGCTAGCGGCTCCCTGGGCAACGACCCCGCCTCCTCCCTGCTGGCGAATTACTGGTTCCGACCCCAGCTGCCCCACCTAGCGCCACTGTTTGTTTCCATTAAGGTGCCACAGGTGCCCATCCACCAACGACAGGCGCTGCCCATCAAGGTCTATCCGCACGCCGGCGACACCGTTTGCCGCCTCAACGGTTTCCACCGCGATCCCCAGGTACGCTTCTAATTGGACCTTTTGTTTTTCGGTGGCCCCGGGTTCGATTCCCGGCGCGGGCTCTCGAAAATTTCGATCCCGTGGTACTGGACGTGCCCCTCGCACAGTGCTTAAGCACCTTAAGATACTGAACGCCCGTTGTGCGGTTGACTACAAGTTGATTGGTAAAAAAATTTCCTTTCCGATGTTACCTGTGGAACGGCACGACTTGATTGATAACATATTGCAAGTTAAACTGATACGACCGAGTTGCAATGTGCTAGTCGATTTTCATTCATCATGCGGGATCAAGTACATTCGATCGACTTTATCAAATTGAGATTCATCTTTTTAATTCCTGCAGGATTGCAGCAAGTTCTTCAACTGCTTCAACGGCATGTTGCGCCGCTTCTTCTGTCCAGGCGGCCTGCACTTTAACGACCTGACGAGCACGTGCGACTGGGAGCAATACGCCGGCTGCGAGGGCGCCACCGTCTATGACACTGGCTTCGAGTGTCCAAGCAACGGAATCCACGCCGACCCACGTGACTGCACGCGCTACTATATGTGCTCAAACCGCGAGCCCGTGCATTTGGCTTGTCCGTCCGGTACCGCCTTCCAGAAGTCGCGCTCAGTGTGTGACTGGGCCCACAACGTCAAGCAATGCCAGTTTGGCCTCGGCGGCGGCGGCGGCAGTCCGGGTGGTGACGTCGGTCCAGGTGTCGACGGCGAAGACCACGAGGGACCCGATGTGGGTGGCCCCGAGACCGCTCCAGTCCGTCCGCCCCCACGTCCCACTGAACCCACCTGGGCTACCCGACCCACTACTCAGTGGTCGCGACCCACACCCAAACCCACTACTCCTTGGCCAACATGGCAGACCCCATCCACCACCCATTGGAACCAGCGACCCACCACCACTCCGTGGCCCACATGGCAGACCCCATCCACCACCCAGTGGAGCCCGAGACCTACCAGCACCCCGTGGCCAACTTGGCAGACCCCATCCACCACCCAGTGGAGCCCGAGGCCCACCACCACATGGCCCACATGGCCGGGCGTCCCCACACGACCCACCCCACGTCCCTTCACCACCACTACTCAGTGGAGCCAGCGACCCACCACCACCCAGTGGAAGCCAAGACCCACCACTCAGTGGACTCGCCCCACAGAGCCCACCACCACCACCACCACTACCATGAGAACGACCACCTCTCGTCAGACGGTGTCCCCTTGGTCGTGGCCGCCGAGGCCCGGGCCGGAGACAACAACTTGGTGGTGGTCCGAGCCCACCACCACTGGCAAGCCGACCACCACACCAAAGCCATTCGTCATGCCCCCTGGTGAGTTGCGGTTTTATAGACAGTTATTGAGTAAAACGCAATGGTAATATTGATATAATCAAATGACATTGTATAGACAGAATGCAATTATGCTTATAATATCTGTTCTTATCCCCTATCTTTAGAAAGAAAAAAATGATTAATTTAATGCTGAACTGTAATTAATCTCTGACGTTACTACTCCCTTCTTTGTCTCACACTCCAGGAATGAACGACAGATTCAAGGTGGTGTGTTACTTCACCAACTGGGCATGGTATCGCCCTGAACCGGCTAAGTACTTCCCGGAGGATGTGGACCTGGCGCTGTGCACGCACATTATCTACGCTTTCACCGTGCTCAACTCCGAAACGCTGCAGATCAAACTACACGACCCGTGGGCTGACATCGACAACAGTGAGTGTTCCATTTTAGTTCTTTATCAGGATTTGTTGTTCGTCGTTGGGTGACCCGGGAATATATGGCACCTAATGAGGGTTCTGGTACCCCTTTCAGTCTGTTTATTCTCGCAGCCACTTTGAACTTGCAGCGCATGTCACGCTAGAGTCCAGTTCTTATTAGATTTTTCTGTGACGCAAAATTTTTCTGCTTTGTTTAACGAACACGTCGATTATATTCCGTATCTTTTCAGAATTCCTGGAGCGAGTTGTAAACCTGAAGTTGCGCAATCCCAATATCAAGGTGATCCTTGGTCTGGGTGGCTGGACAGACAGCCTGGGCGACAAGTATTCGCGGTTGGTTAACAATCCGTCGGCTCGGCGCCAGTTCATCACCACGTCCGTCGAGTTCATCAAGCGCCACGGCTTCGACGGACTGGACTTTGACTGGGAATATCCTAAATGCTGGCAGGTGGACTGCAAGAAGGGACCGGAAAGCGACAAGCAAAGTTTCGCTGCCATGATCAGGGTGAGCGGAATGTTGGGTTGTCTTACATGCGGTAGACAGTTGTAATTCCTTTAGTTAAACCGTTAATTGCATTTGAAGAAACTCAAATTTGTTGAATAAGCCAACCAGTGGTCCTGTAAATCCATTTTCAGTATTATTTATATGATGTATTCTCAAGTTTTTTTATGCGCCATGAGGGGTACGTGACGCCTGTAGTGCGGTTGACTACAGTTGATTGGATTAAAAAAAAGTTAAAAGTCCTTTAACATATTATTGTAGTTTCTGAGCAACGTTCCGCGTAAAAAAATACAAATTTATTCGTAGAATTTTAATATAAAGGAGTGTTTCTTGTGATCTCACTCATGCGAGATTACTGATGGGCTTCATAGATCGCTTGATAGATCGCTTGGAATTTGGGTTTTTCTTAACATCGGTATTGCTCCATTTTAGGAACTGCGACAAGAGTTTGACAAGAGCCAACCTCCGCTTCTGTTGACCGCTGCCGTCTCGCCAAGCAAGACTGTGATCGATGTCGGTTACGATGTCGCCTCTTTGGCCAAGTGAGTGAGAATCTTATCTGGGAAATAAGCTGATTATTATATACTGAATTAGCGCAGGGCGATGTGTCAAATGAAATAAATTTACACTGTGAGCCATAAAAACGTAAACCCCTTAAACACACAAAAAATCACAACTTCATGAAAAATGCTTCGATTTAAATGAAATTTTGCAGTGTTCTTATATAGTGCTGTAGCACTAAGAGGGGTACAGAAACGCCTTTAGTGCAGCCACTACTTTGCGATTGGATAAAAAAAATATAAAAAAATAATCGTTTGTCAATTAATTAATGTCGGGTTAGATTCCTGGCTTGTGTAAAGGCCACCGGAGAATATTTTGAGCCCATTTTGTAATTTATTTTTGGTTCTATGGAAGTGCCAAATTTCATTTACATCGAAGCATTTTTCACGAAGTTGTGAATTTTCTATTGGGGTCTACTTTTTATGATTCACATGACTTTTTCCAAAGCGTTTTACAACATCATCTCCGTTACAGGAATCTGGACTTCCTGAACGTTATGACGTACGATTATCACGGTTCCTGGGAGAAGCGAACTGGACACGTGGCGCCCCTGCAATATTTCCCTGGTGACGAGTTCGACTATTTCAATGCGGTAGGTGTTTTCTGTAAAAAAAATATGAATTAGTTTTTGTTGTGAGACTGCAACAATTTATTTTAAAAATTGCATTTCAATTACTTAAATCTCAACTACTCTTTATGTGTTCTATTTCAACAATATCCAGTTAAGTAAATGGCTGTAATGAACATAAAATTGATTTTGCCTAGTTCATTGAACTCTCCACCCAATTATTTGTGCGAGTGAAATTTGATCATTTCTCTAATCGTCTTCAAACAATTGTATGATATTAAATTCCTTTTGTTGACGTTAAGACATCTTCTCATTAATCTCTTTCAGAATTTCACGCTCAACTACTTCCTAGAGAAGGGCACGCCGCGCGAGAAAATAGTGGTTGGCATGCCCATGTACGGTCAATCGTGGACTCTGGCTAACGCCAACGACCACGGACTGAATGCGCCAGCAACTGGTCCCGGCATGGCCGGCCAGTACTCCCGACAGGCCGGAATGCTGGCCTACTACGAGGTGGGTGCATTTCCTTCCACACTCATGTTTTGAATTTCAAACAGTTGCAAGGCGTTAAAGCGTTTCAAATTATTCGCAGATTTGCAGCAAAATAAATAAGGAGGCATGGACGGTGGTTAAGGATCCCATGGGTCGAATCGGTCCATTCGCTTTCAAGGACAATCAGTGGATGAGTTACGACGACGTTGACACCATACGTCGAAAGGTGAGTGAGAACGCCAGAACAAAATTTGGGTCTTATTTGGTATTTCATTTATTTGGTGTGTACTGTAATAATTTTCTGTTTGCTCATTCCAGTCTCAATTCATTCGGGACAACAATTTTGGCGGTGGTATGATCTGGGCTCTGGACTTTGATGATTTCGAAAATGTGTGCTGCCAGGAGCGCTACCCGTTGCTCAAGACCATCAACCGCGTGCTGCGCAACTACCCGGAATCACATCACTCGAGCGACGCATGCCGCTACGTGGACCACGCACCGCCCAATGACCAACCCATCGAGACGGAGGTGCGCCGAATCTGTATTACCAGCCGATGCGACTTCTAAGATCCAGCGTTCCACTGTGTCATAATCTCCCATTTACTTCATTCATTCCCAATTCCTCCCCATCTGCGGTGGTTACCCTTTGACGTTATAAACACCGAGGATTATTATTTTGTGCCTCGAATCTGTTGGAACTGCGCTGCTATTGGCGAAACCTGTTTCTCGACGATGGAAAAAAATGAGCGACGCATATTTCGTGGGGGTAGATGCGCTGAAATAATGCTAGCAGCAAATTGAAGCAAATTGTTTCATTAAATTTCAATTGCAATTCGCAGTTAGTCTCATGAGCACAATACATCGAATTGTGTGAGGTTTTTTTCTGACAAATCTTAACATGTGTTCTTCAGCTGAAGACTGGCGTCAGACATGATATTCTCAATATATTATATTGATGAAAAATATGGTTGATCCAAATTTGGGCGAGTATGAACTTGGCATGTGACTAATCAAAACAGACCCTCAAAATTTAATGGACACATATGCAACGAGATATTACTGCTCCGGAGTTATAGTGAGAGGTTACGGGTAACTGTATCTGCCAGACAGTGGCAGCGTTTTTCTTTAAAGAGAAAACATTTTTTGGGGAAAACCAAGTGTTCCTTTTATATTTTGTAATACTTTGTTAATAAAGCGCTTTTACAATAAATATGTTTCTTGATTAATCTCAATTGTTTTTAACGATTCGAATGTGCTCAAGAGGTCGCGTTAAACGTTTCAGAACAAACGGGCATGTGATCTGAATTTGAAGATAGCGCTAGCGATCTCGAAAGCAAGCTTCCCAAAATGTCAATGACAATTGAAATCTCTCAAGCAAGCTCAGAAGGTTACCCGTGTGACAAGGGTGTAATAACCCGATTTGATTCAGCGGAAAGCTGCAGTTGCAGGGCCTGTTTTGTAGAGGGCGCTCCATTATTGTTGGTAAACTTTTTAACCGCCATGCGCCATTTTTAATTTTATTTGAACATTCTGATTTCCTTCACTCCTTTTTGAGTTGAAATTGGTGGCACCTTGCTTGTTCTAATCGTGGTTCAAATTATGAATTAATTGCTGACGAATCGCGAACAGTTTTTCACAATCGAAGACTCGAGACATGTTCTCCAAAGCCAAGCGATTCAACGTGATGGAGGGTGAGTGTCTTGCAAACCAAATTTGAATTTAGGTCGAACGAGCAAGACTAAATTTTTGAACAATGGCCTAGGGGTCCAGTTACAGTCACAGTATAATTTTTGGTCCCTGACATCTAGGACCGATCTCTAAACGGTCGAGATATACGTAATCGTATTGATCTGTTAAAATGTCGTTGAATTTATTAACATGTGTGTGATTGTCTCTTTTCGTGTACATGTTCTGGTCTTTGTTGCCTAAGGGTGAAAGGGGGAAAAACTGGTTAATATGCACTCAATTCACCTTCTGTATCGTGTACCAATATTTTGACCGATTAGCTTTATTTTCTTGTTTGTTTTGATTGATTTAATCGAAGTAACATGTAGAACCGGTGGTGCTGTCTTATTGCCTCTCAATCTTGGTTTATTTTTGTTAATCACTTTAGTCAACCGCACTCAGAGTTTCTGTGCCCCTGTTGGTGCTTAGACACTAAAATATGCGAGGGGCACATTTTCACCAGTACCCCGGGATCGAAATTATCGAGAGCCCGCGCCGGGAATCGAACCCGGGACCGCCGAGCAACAGTTGGTCGCAATACCGGCTGGGTTACGACGAGTCGTACCCCAATACCCAGTACCCAGAGTCGTACGACGATGGCGATTTGAAAACAAAAGTAACCACTGTAAATGATAGAAAAGGCTTCTTAGTCCAAATCAGTTTAGCCTGTATGTTAGTCCATGTACAATGCACTAGAGAATTTAAATGTTTTTACACCCTGTTAACCCTCTCTGTTTTGTTGTTTCTGCACGTTAGATTGTGTGCCGCCGGTGGGATCCTACGATCCCAAGCAAACAAATAACCCAGTTCAGGTGCCGTCGTTCTCCAAAAGTGATAGGAAGTGTTCATCAGGTATGTTGTCAGGTTCTACGAATCTCGATGCGATGACTTAAAAAATTGCGAGCTTTTGCGGATAACAATTTCTAAGGAAGAAAATACTATTCGTTTCCACTCATAGCATTTTCAGGCAGGGGTCAGAATTAATAAATTATAAAATCGTAATCGATATCTAATAAACAATAACGTAGCCACAATTAATTCGAATCGGGACTAGAGAATTAAAAATAACTTGTAATGAGCGACCTGAGCTTTTTCAAACCAAATGTGTGCGTTAATATGTAAAGTCGCCTTGCTGAAAGTTCACTCTTACGATGAAACTGTTAAATTGTAAAATAAAAAAAGTTGTCAGTTAACATTTTTTTAGAAGTGGGATATGTATTTTTGAAATTGAGTCTTGAGTCCCTTTGGTTTATTGATTGAAATAGCGGTTGGGTGAAATAACTCCCAACCGATTTAACTCGTAGGTGTGGGTGTACATTAACGCCAATTTTGATTTTATTTCTAAATTTTAATTTAAATACGGCCTTAAAATATGCCCGTATTTTAAATCGGAATTTGTCAATCTCGGTTTGATTTTCTGCCGATTTCGGCAGGTTGATAAGATAAGATTGTTGTCGACTTTGGCTGATAATTTCAATTGTCAATATTTCGAATTTCACAGATGCGACGTTGTCGCCGGCTTCATCGGTCCAGTCTGTGGCCTCCCTAGATCGCCGAACTTTTGTAACTGTAAGATCAATATGTTACGTTATCAAATATGTTAAGATCAATATGTCAAGTTTTCTAAATTTGTTTTGCCATTTGTCATCATGGTTTGTTCCCATTTTCATGGTACTTTTAATATGGATTACCAATAAATCAGAAAAAGAATGCCACTAATCCTGTTTTCAGAAAACTAACCTTGATTACAAAGTTTCAATGTTTCATTATTCAGCTTAACAGTTAAGGTGCATAATGTATGAATCTAAGAATTCCCAACTTATTTGCTTATGATTCAATGTTGCCTTAATCCTGGATTTGTAATTAGCATATTGTCACCTGTTTGGGGCCTGTTGGGGAAATGTGAAACTCACACATCTTGCCCACCTAAAAATAGCTGCATACGAGTTTCCCATTAATTTTCCTGCACCACGACTGTTCACATTTCTTTTAGCCCCGACCTGTACGTGCTAATCTGGGACAAGGAACACCTAATGAGTCTTCGGCAAAGATCAAAGAGTTGGAGCGAGAGGTACAGTTCCTCCTAAACAAGTTTAATTTTTTGAATAGCCTAAAAAATATATTACAATCATATAGATAATCAATTCTCGCATGAAAATATTGTGAGAGTATAATGCAGAGTTCACCTGTATTTTGCCTTAATATGATCATTTTTGGCTCATGATGCATGCAATCGATTCATTTAAGTTATGATATATTAAGTTATGATTATTTTATTTGTGTATGGACCATGAAAGTGACCATATCGGAGAGTTGCCTTATTTTATTTGTGTCTCACTGACAGATCCGTCGCTTGCTTGCCGATCGCTGCGACCTGCTCAAGAAGTTAGCTTCCAAAGAGGATGAGGCCCGTAAATTAGATTTTAAACTTCAGGCAGTCATCAAGGAGAAACAGTCGGTTCTCTCCAGTCTTGCCTCGTTTCAACGGGAGACCAAAGATATCCGGAGGCAAAACGAGATCTTAACTGTCAGGGTAAGGAATCTCCACCAAGAGAAATTAATTTCATGTTTCGCACTTGCTTTCATCAAAGTTTTTAAATGTTAATCAAAACTTTCGTTTGTTGTCAGGTGATGCAGCATGAGGCGCCTTTGCGCAAGAAGGATCCAGTCATGCAATTGGCCAACTTGAAGGCCATCATCGCCGGAAAAGATCACGAGATCGATGATCTACGCAACGAGGTGTCAGACGTTCGTAGCCAATACGAGCAGATTGCTCTGGAGCTTGGTGGCAAGAATGACTACTTACGTTCGGGCACCGAAGAACTAGACACTGCCATCGCCACACTGCGGGCCGAGGTGGCACTGGCCCGGCAGGAGGCGGCCGATCTTCGGGACAGTAATGTCAGGCTGGGTGAGTTACACTATTCCACGAAAATTCGATAGTTGTGATTTAAGGCTTCACGAGTGTTTAGATGTTTCACTGAATTTTTGGTGACAATTAGGCCAATTTCTTACAGAAAGGTTTCTTTGTTGGGATTACATTTTTTATATTACTTATAATTTGCTATGTTGATTGGTACAAAAATTATGGGTTGAGTTCCGAGATAACCTTGGTGACGCTCCATTAATTTCTATTGTTGAATGGAGAGATCTGATTCTATATTTTAAATTTTTCAGAGAAGAATAAGGAGGATCTGTTCGATAAAATGATGGTGCTAGAAAGCAAGCAAGCCCGAAATGATGGTAAGCTTAAATTATGAGTAAGAAATTTTTTGGAGGTGTCATATTGACACTTTAACATATTTAATATGTTAATGTTTTATTTATCTCTCGCAACTGCCCTTGCAGACTCCACTCAACTGTCCACCCAGCACAAGGAAAAATTGTTGGAGGATCTGCTTGAATGCCGTAGTCAGCTGGAGCAGAAGGAGGAGGCTTCAGCCCGCATCATCGACACCCTGCGCTCAGAAAACCTGGCGATCTTACTTCGTGTGGAGGAGCAGACCGGCCAGCGGCGCGTGCAGGAGAAGCTATTGGCCACCGAGCTGGACAACGCCTACCAGAAGCTGGCCACCTCGGAGGATTGCTCAAAGTCGCTCCAGGAGTACAGGTGAGAGATTACAGCTACCACGTTATCCTGCGAAACAGTCTAGTGAAATTAGCGCTCGTAGTGTAACCATCAGACATGTGTGTAAAGTGTTGTCTGATAGATATTATGGTGAAACTGATTTTAATAAAATTTGAAAAGTTTGATGCAATTCGTTATTTAATATCCTCGGGGTTACGAAACGAATAAAGAAAAATAGCGATATCCATGTAGAAGAAAGCTTAATTGCCAGAAATCTGGAAACTTAAAAATGTCTTTTTCATTCTAGGGATTCCCTGGTTCACAGATTGTCATTCCTCAAAGAATCTGTTGCCGAATTGGAGGCTCAACAGATAACAGACATGGCCTCAATCAGGTGGGGAGCAATCAATAGTCGAGCTATTTTCTTATACAACAGAGTATTATTGCCATTATGAATTGCACCATGAGGGGGACGTAATCCTACACTTCATTTTGGACCATTATAACGAAATAGCGTGTACTCTGCACGGTACAATTAGGACAAATTATAATCCTAAATTATTAATGCTGCCTCAGTCTTTTTGTTTTTGACATGCATAATTCGATTGTAATGGCACGCTAGGTGAGTTTAAAAACGTACAGAAGTAATAATTCAATTGTGAGTACTCTGTGTGACATTTTGTGACGCATCTTGTGCTTTTTTCCAACTTAAATTCTTCCAGGGAATTGAAGACCGAACTGAAGACAACGTCAGCGCTTCTGTCTAAAAAGGAGCGAGCTCTTTTGGATGCGAATCGAAAAATCACTGATCTTGACGAGCAAGTCCGCAATCTGCTAGAGTAATTTTTTTTCTTATTTATGAGCTACGTTTTGTTCTATTTTTTTCTATTATAAATGTAACTTGATGTTAATTTACAGAAATGAAGAGGTTATTAGAGACCTTCAGGACGAGTGTAAGCGTCTAGGCGAGGAATTAAGTGAGTTATTTCCTTTTTTAAATTACAGCTTTTTATTTAAAGTTTCAAATTTTCTACTAGCATGTAGTCGAGGGGTCAAGAGGATAGCGTGTTTTCCTCGTGACCCGTGATTGCGGTTTCGATTCCGGCTGACACTTTCGGAATTGAATTTAAATCATGACCCGTTCATATACGTTATTGGGACGTTAAAGATCCCTTTCCTACGCAGCCTAGATTAGGCAACATTTTGGACCTGGGGGGGGGGGTCAAGATGTTCAATCAACGGTGAACCTCCTTAACACAGTTTTCATAGTCATCAGCTGTTGGCCCATTAGTAGTTTTAGTGTCCTTTTCCTTGAATAGTGATTTTTAAATTTTATGCGTGTCAGGTTTACGGAGCCAAGGTTGGGCTGAAATTTTTTTTACAAAATTTTTTGTTTCATATAGTGGAAATGGAGTCGAGCAACAAAATTGAAGTCGACAAGGTCGAAGGAGAACTACTCATTGCTGAACTCACTCTGCAAAATTCTCAGAAGGAGGAATCTGCCCTTCGCCAGATTGTTTCTGAACTGCGTCAGGAGCTCTTTTCAGCCAAGGTATGAATTAATGAGATGAGTGTCTAGATAACCGTCTGCTTTTAACCACAGTTCTGTCTCATTTTCCGAATTTTTTACAGGGAAGGTGAGGGGTGTTGGGTCGAATTTCAGAAACGAAATTGTTGTCTAGTAGGAATACTATTTAAATAAAGATATTTATTTTAAAGTTGGAGATTGCTTTTAACTGGATAAGCTTTGCTTCAGGATTCCTAGATTTTCATGTACACGTGCATGTAAAAGAGGTCACAAGGGTGGTTTTTTTTTTTTTTTTTTTTGATAAATGCCCTCTGAAAAAGCCGAAGCCGTATTATTTTTCAGATTTCTTTATTGAGTATTACTAAGTTATTTTCTGTTTTATTCATCGCCACCATGCAGGAAAGCGAGAAGGAGGTTCATGAGCTTCGCTCTGCTATGGATCACCTGAAGGCTCAGGCGGAGAGCCGCGAAGAGAATTTGAAATCTGAGCTGGACTGCGTCAACGAGACATTGTCCTGCCAAAATGGGCGCTGCCAGGATTACGAGGACGCTGCCAAAGCTGCGGCTGAGGAGGGCCAACGGCTGGCAACCGCACTAGAGGCGGAGACTGCAGAGTTGCGCCACCTGTCCGAGGCCCTCTCCACCAAGACTGAAGAGGTGACGGTCCTCAATGCCACGTTGGCTTCTCTGACAGAGGTTATCGACCAAACTGGACGGGAGTTAAGCGATGCTCTGGAGGAGGCGGGTCGAACGCGGGCTGCTCTTCAAATGAAGACTGACGAACATCGTGAGCTGGAGGTCACGCTGGCTGCTAAAGTGGAAGAATTGTCTGAAGTCAACGAGGAGACTGAACTGCTTCAAACGGAACTGGGTGTACGGGAGGCGCACATTGCCAGACTCGAGTCGTCCGCTGTGGCCCGCTCTGCGGAAGTGGAAAAGCTCCAATCGGATCTACGTGTTCGGCTTTCTGAAGTGGAGCGACTAGAGGACGCCGTGAGTCTCCAGTCCAAAGAGGTGGCAAAGCTAACCGCTGACTGTCGCCTGCTGGCCATTTTGGTTGAGGAACGAGAGGACACGATCGCCAGACTGACTGAAAGCGTGAATTATGGTGCAGATAATCTCACCTCGATGGAAGCTGAACGTGATGACGCCAATTTGGAGGTGGCTAGACTCGTGGCACTCCAGGAGGAGAAAGAATCCCAATTAGTATTGTTGCGTTTGGAGTTGGCCCACCTGCGTGACCTTTGTGAAGAGAAGGCGGCCGCAGTATTGCTTGCTGATGGCTCACTCATAGAGGCGAGGGAGCAATTGGCAGCTCGAGATGTAGAGGTATCTAATTTGCGGATCCGCATTGATGAGAGAGAGGAGGCGGTGGCCAGCACAGAGCGGCAGTTAGTTGCTTTGCAGGCAGAGTTGGCTGAGCGTGATTCCCTATTAGTAGTTGTACGAGCGGATTTAGCGACAACGATGATCACAGTGGTACGACTGGGCGAGGAGCTGACCGTTAAGAGTTTGGAGCTTGAACAGCTGGACGCGGATGCTAAAGGGAGGAATGCTGTGTTGGAGGAGCTCAGTGTCAGAGAGTCTGAGATGGCGGCTGAGCTCGCCGCGCTGCGGGAGGAAGTGTTGCTAAAGAGCAGCCATCTAGACGAACTTCGAGCAGAGTTGGCAAAGAAGGATGCCAGTTTGGAGCTGCTCTTGAATGAGGTGTCTGAGAAAGATTCCAAGTTAGAGAAGGTTAGTGAGGAAGCGTTTGAAAAAAATGCTGCATTGGGGCAACTCCGTGAGGAGGTCCACTTAAAGGAAGGTATGCTGACACAACTCGACAATGTAATTTCCGAGCAAAATGTCACGTTGGCAGAGCTCCGTAAAGCTATAATCGAAAGAGATGATAAACTGGATCGTTGTGGCCAGGAGATTCTTGCCAGGGAAGAGGTTATCCAGCATATATCTGAAAAGGATTCTCGGTTGGATGAGCTCGTCAATGCAATTTCGACCAGGGATGCAGAGCTCGACGAATTACGCAGCACCGTTGACGAGCAATGTGCTGTAGTGGACGATCTCAGACACCGCCTGTCCAAGAAAGAATCTGAGCTCGATCAACTTGGAGTTGACGTTGCTGCCAAGGACGTCAGGCTTGACGAACTGGCCGAGGCCGTGGTGGCCAAGAATGCAGAGTTGGGCGAGCTGAAGGTGGTCTTGCGCCGCAACGAAGAGCTAAACGCTCATCTGGAAGCGAACGCGGGGCTTGTAGCTGATCTGGCTGTTGCTCGAGAGCAGTTGGAAAATCTGTTGCAACACGATGAGAGCCAACAGGCGCTGATCGCTGAGCTTGAATCTGAAAACGAGAGCGCGATGGACCGCATTCGTCAGCTGGATGCCCGGATCAAAAAGTACGTCGCCAACGCAGAGTGGCACGCCGACCGCGAACGCGACCTTTTGGCTGAACTCACCAGCGCGGAGGAGCGCATCTCGACACTCGAGCAGAGTTATCACGACGCCGAAGCCGAACTGGACATCCACCGACGAACCAAGGAGGCGGAGGGCCGTGACAATGAGCGTCTCCTGCAGGCCCTGACTGACGAGTACGAGACCAAGATGCGCTCACGATTGGAGGAGTTGGCTGCCACCAAGACAGACGCCGCGCGATGGAAGGCGCGGTTCGAACAGCTGCAGGCCAAAGTGGAACCGTTCATGGAGCAGATAAACGCTTTTGAAATGGAGCGGCAACTGTTGGTCGGTCGTACTCGCGAGGCCACCAGCGACTTGCAGAAGCTTAGCCAGGATTACGCCAAACTACTCGGCCATCAAAACCACAAGCAGAAGATTCATTATGTGGCCAAAATGAAGGAGGACTACCTGGCCGTCAAGGAAGAGAACGCCAAGCTGTGGGCGGAGGTGCTGAAGCATCGTAGCACGCTGCGTAAGCAGGGCGGTGCGGGTAGCGTCCAGAGATTTGATTCTGCACGCGCATTCCAACACGATAAGGAGAACGGCACGCCGTTGCAGGCACGCAAATTCGACTTCAACTGAACGGCCTGTCTGTGTTGTTAAGATCAACAGGTTTTAATGTCGGAAGATGAATAGGTTCCAAGGACAATTTTACAGTTTTATCGATCTTATTTGAGCTCACGTCTTTTGAATTAAGTCATATTTGTTCATTGAATATTAGTTGAAGATCACAAACTTCCATTAATCATTAACAAGATTGCTACAAAAGGAAACTTAAAATTATCACCTTTATTTTATATTAGTATATATCTACTTGTTTGTTCGCGATTAACCTTCCGTTAACATCGTTGTCGTCTCTTCAGTTTCCGAAAATGTGTGTGTGTGTGTGTGTGTTTTTTTAAACAAATTATTTTTGTATTTTAATGAGTGGCTGCGGTAAAGAGCGCAAACATTGTCGCGAGTTCTTTACCTGGTGAAGATGACCATGACGTGCACCTGATATTAAGGAAAGCCTTTATGTAAACCTTTTATGCCTCTTATTCACTCATTGAAACCACATGTATTTTAGTAATTTTACAACCAACAAATAACAAGTTTGCCGTATTGCTGTTGAAGCATAATTAGTATTATATATATATTATCGCTTTTATAAATTTGCGAAAAGTGTGACTATTATAAAAATATATTTTTTAAATTTTACAAGTTTCACTTTGTTCTTTCACCAGAATAGAGAAAATTCAACTCGATTGTACAGGTTAATTAGAACTTCTGACATTTTCATTATTAATTCTTTGTATGGGAATTATTCAAATTATCATTGTTCATCTCTGCACTTTTTGAAGTGACTCTTTAACGAAGATTTGCAATTAACATTACCGACTGTGGCTCGGCGGTCCCGGGTTCGATTCCCGGCGCGGGCTCTCGAAAATTTCGATCCCGGGGTACTGGACGTGCCCCTCGCGTAGTGCCTAAGCACCATCAGGGGGGTATAGAACGCCAGTAGTGCGGTTGACTCATTAAAAAAACATATGAAACAATTTTATAGAATATCTTAAATGGCTAATGTTTCAAATTTATGACACCTTGCACACTTGATAAATGACACACTTAGTCTAATTTATTAATGACCAAAAAAACTTTTAATAAATAAAAATTAATAAATTGTGACTGTACAAGTACTGATAAAAAATGACATTGAATCGCGAACACCTTCAGTCATCGTCATGCTTTTTCCGCATATTCCGTACTTTGGAGTCCTTCGTGAATTTTCGTTTCTTAAAAACCGATTCCGAATCGTGTATATCTGTCAAAGAAGCGACGGTTTTCTCTTTAAATTTGAATTTTTCTTCGCTTGGTGTAACCACTTTATATTCTGTTACGTCGACCTTTTGCTCTGGTAGGTCCAAATCGAGCGGCTCCGGTTCACTAAAAAATCAACAAAATAAAACACTGAATTTAGCCTTAATCATTGGTTAAAAATTCCCGCAAACGCATACAAGGTCAGTTCAGCCAATGATAGAGTAATGACAAAATGTATTTGCAAGATTACCTAGTGTCGACGGCAACCCACTGGCCGTATGGATCCGGTTTTGCAGAAGGGCCGATGCCTGTGTACGCCGGTTCCGCACTGACTTTGCTGGACTTCGCTTGCTGAGCCAACGATAGGTAACCTCCAACTGGGGCCTCCCAAGACGACTCTGCATAATTTTCAATTAAAAAAAAATAGATATTATTTTTCCTGTATAGACGACATATTGGTATAATTTCGGGTGATCAGATTTTCTGGATTTGCCAAGACAACCTTCAAGGTATTTTGTGAATCGCGTCGATATTTGCTTAATAACAGCACTTTTAACAAATTGCTTCAGAACAGTGATCCCAACTATATCTTCACTCTTGATTTAACAAATTATTTGCAGTATTTCGGTGTCAACGCATTGATCAATAAGTATTGAGCATTACAAAGTTGTCAATTGGTGACCTTTTCATAAATTAGGGATAGAGCAACCTTCAAATTGCTATGATATCACTGAAAAACTTCTCCAGTTGAATTACCTCCTGTTTCTGAATTGAAGTAATAGACTGTTCCATCTTCAGCCTTGGCTTCGAGCCACGATTTGATAGTGGCTTTTGCTTTGGAGCGGGGAGGTGCCTGAACGAAGGCAGGCGAATCACGTCGTGACTTCTCCGCCGAGGTCGAAAGAGACGGCTGCGATGATGAGAGTGCTGCCTTTTTGGCGGCTATCGACTCCAACTCCCTGTCTAATGCGGTGGACAAAGTCGGATCCCTCTCCACGTCTTTGGCGTAGGCTTTGAGCGCAGCCTGGAATAGATTTACATGTGTATAATTGTGCTGTCAAATTAAGAGTTTTACTGACAAATTTTGAAAACAGCTTGAATATCAGTAACAAAATGTTGCCTACAAATGATGCAATCACGTACGTTGTTCATTTTTTTGAAATC
>JAQGBY010003307.1:0-19700 GCA_034698785.1 Mycogona germanica
CCGGGCACAGCAGGTAGCGGAAAGTGTGATGCGGATATTGCACCATTGAACAGCTTGTTTCAGTTGGTGCTGCTACCGAAACGTATGGGCATTTCGCGTATATATTATATACATGTAGTAGCGTGTGCCACTATCACTCATCAAAGAAAATATCTGAATTTGATCGGACAATTTCTTTTTCATTTGAATTTCGTATGTTTTTCATCGCGACTCTGTATTTTAGAGAAACTCCTGTATGTTCCAAAAGTAAAAATAAAATCGTATCGATTTTCATTTCTTTACTTTCATCTTCTGAAATAATCCATCGAATCGCATGATTTTTTCATAATATAACAATAGCACGCCTACATTTTTGCTATTTCAATTTTTGTTCGAAATTTTTTCTTTTGATTTTACATCGGTTAGAAGTTGCGTGCGCCACTTTTCGTTCGTTCGTTCCAGACGCGCGAAATTTTGTTGCCAGCTGATAGTTGCACGTTTCAGACACTTTCTCGAAACATTTCAGACGAAGATTTTGTTTGATTATTTGATGAACAGATATTAATAGTCTTTTCGAAATTTGTCGTTTTAAAGAGTGTGGTTTTTATTGTAGTCATCGTGAATTGGAGTGACCGAGCGCGCACTCTGCTTACCATTGACTGTTTTGACTATAATTGACTAGTTGAAGAACTTATGTTGTTTATTATGTTATGTAGTGTGATTGTGGTCGATTTTCCTGCTAAGGGAACTGTTTACAACAAAAAATGTCCAGAAATGTTCATTGAATAATCGATTTAACAGTGAAAACAGTTTCGATAAAGTGAAACGCGCAAAACTATCAGATGTCAACAAAATTTCGCGCTTCAGAAATGAACGAAAAGTGGTGCGCGCAACTTCCAGCCTATGTAAAACTGAAAGAAAAATTGAAATAGCCAAAAATATTCGTTTGTTATTACATACTCTATTATGAAAAAATGCATGCTTATATAAAATATAGATTTTTCTCAGAAGATCTGATAAAATAAATATTGAAACATTTTTTATTGTGACACCCTGTATACATGCATTTCTTAAGCCATTGCCCAAATGTTCACCTGAGAAATATTGTTTGTATGAAATAGTATGGTCTTAGTTTATTGTTTGTGTTGTTGCTTGACGCTTGTTACTTGCAGAGGCTCTTGCAGAGAATCAGATGGTGTTAGTAATAAAAAATATGAGAAAAAAAACCATGGCAACGCAGTGCCCTCAAGGGATAAAGATTATCCCGAGTATATCGTCATGTAAAATCCATATCTGTGTCGGAAGCTCGCCCCACTTCCCACCGTCAATTGGGCCGCGTTAAGAACTATTTTAGTTGGTTGACTTGACTTACGTTGATGCAACGTGGATTGCGTTGACGTTGCCCGTGTATGTCATGCGACAGCGCAACCCCTAGCGATTTGAGGTTAGTTTGGCGTCATCTAACCGACAAAAATAAATTGAATATTTGTTGGGAAATCGGTTTAAGGTCACGACAAACATATATAATACAATAAACGGTACATCATCTACAGAACCAATCTACAAATAATGTAGGACAGCATAATTGCTAATCAATCCTACAGATAACACTACAGGTATATTTAGCGATGCACGAAACAGGAGGAAAAATGGGATCAAAGTGATGACATTTTACGTGCAGTATCTGGACTAATAAAACCAAATTGAGTGTTGGTGTCGCTAACAACTCGTGATTGAATTTCACAGTGGTAGTATAAATAGTTTCGATCACTTAAAAATCCTATAGTTTCAATCAGGCGGACAAGGAGTCAGGCGGAGTCTGAATCAGATGCTACAGTAGAGATTTTAAGCGCAGTACAACCGCAACCGTTAAGAGCAGACGCCGTTGCATCAACAGGTATTCTTTAAAATATAATAATATATCTTTAATTGTACCATAGTAGATTACAGGTAGCACCTTAAAATCTAGCAATGTACCGCAGAAAACATATAAGAAGAAAATTGTCGTCTGAGCTTATTAGCGAATTAAAAAGAACATTGGAACAAGTCCACGACACTCAAGGATTAAACGACGACGCCTAGTTGGCAAAACTCGGAAATGCACGAAACAAATACACGGAAGAAAATGGATTGAACTTGCCTATTACCGGGGTCATGAAGAAAGTCATTGGTGAGTTCAAACTATTCTTCCGTGTGTTTGTTTCGTACATTTCCGAGTTTTGCCAACTCGGCGTCGTCGTTTAATCCTAGAGTGTCCTAGACTTGTTCCTTTGTTTTCCCCCCATCAGGTATTCTTTCATAATGCATTTGGAAATAATTCGCATGTGTATGACTTGTTCTCAATCAATACGACCTTCACCGTTTTCATACACACTTAACATTGTTCGTTAACGTGACTTAACATTGCGATAAGTAGCATTTTTTATCGATACATATGTGTATGGGTATTAATTTGTGGAGTTCTGACGACAATTAGTTGGACGTCAAAATTGTATTTCTTCCGAGGTTAAATACGATGTAGACACGCACCACTCGTACGTTTGTTAAAAAAATTAGGCATTTCTCCCCGCATTGATTTTAATTCTGATTTTTATGCCTCTTGTTTTGATAATTTGATCACACGTGGGACAGAATTTATATCTCTTTTGTGAGGAGTTCTATTGAGTATTTTAGCGCATAAAGCATAAGTATTTTATTTGAAGCTACATTGTTAGACACATTGTTTTGTCATTCACAATTATGATTAAGTGCTGTCGTAGTTGCATTCTTATGGAAGGGTTTTTTAATCCAAGCGCGATTAAAAATTATTTTAATGCTCCTTTGGAATTACCTCGTGTTTTTCGCGATAGCTTCCATTTATTTTTAATCGAGTAACCCGACAACTGTGCTTTGCATCAAACGAGCTTTATAATGACGAGTAACCACAACGTAGTTGAGAAATTTCGCGAAGTTATCTTCGAAACGGTTACTGTAGTTTCATACGGTATGCCACAATCGCTTTACCTTTGTGTGGTAAATGGCCGATCATGTTTCCATTTATACTGATAATACCGATTTATACCGTCGATCAAATTTCTACGTTAATTTTTCTTGGGCTTATCAATTTGCCTCGCGCTTGAAAAACACGCGGCATTGAATGTCAGCTGTCAAATAAAATAGAACGGCTAAATAAAATCTTGAATCAAGTTCGCTCAGTTTCTGTCTTGTTAAAATGATCCATCTGATAAATTAAAATGATCCGGTAATATCGGTGCATTAAAAATGTTGCACATAGACATGTGGTCAACTGGACATAATTTGAAATTGCGTTGACCTTTTTTTTAAAAGTTTGCCTTTTCTATCCCACAACACATGCAACGGTTGGGCAATATAAAAGATTTTCTCAATTCTATATTTAAACTTGTCGAAACATGGATCAACTGATTTCTCTGGAACGCAACCAGATGCACAGATGCCACTGATTCTTGAATTGGATTTGGGGTCATGACAATTGTCATGTATCTAGGGTTAGCATGTAATCCATGAGTTTTTCCAGAAGTCATTCCAAGAAAAGTGTTATACAAGAGTGGCCAAGTTGAGATCGTGACGATTATGCGTGCCGCTTAGCAGTTTCGTTGTGATGTGACAAATGGACTAATTTTTATTTTCTTTTTCTGTTGTCTTGCAGGTGTCGCTGGAAAAAATGGCCAACCGAGAAGAAGAAGAGAAGAAGCAGCCGTTGACCCCCCCGCCTCTCGATGATGATGATATGGACGATTGCATGGACCTGGAAGAAGAGCCTGTCGTGCCTCCACCACCTGACGGGGGTATGTCAAGCGCCCACAGATGCGCAATTCTCGCCCTGGTTAAATGCGCCGGATATGAAACACGGAAGCGAATTTAGCCATTTTCAAAAATATTGCTATTGAACACCTGTATGGATCAGCGGATGACACAAGGCGATGTCCCTCCCCGTCCGGTATCATCTGTCGAATGCAGATCTGGTTGACTCAATACGCTGTACAAGTGGCACACGCTCTAAAAAGATGTGTTGAAAACGATACACGCTACTCACGATGTCAGATCAGTTTCTGAGGTTGCGATTTGAAATCTCGGCTCGGGGGTGGATATCTGGTGCGCCTCATCGTCGGTGCGGTCAGTGGCCGTGCGGGACTAACGAAATACCCTCTTTTGGGGTACGAGCATTATGTTTGTGACTTAAAGAAACAATAGATTGGTTATAATCTTGTCAATTTTGGCAAATATTTTAATACAAAGTTTCACAATTACATATTGTATATATAATTGTCAAATGCTGTATATTGAAAAAAATAATTACTCCAGTCACACGAAAACAAAGGTGGAAACATCCTCTTTGTCGAAATTCGAAATATTTTGATCAATACTCAACTCATCGTAGCCCAGTTGGTTTAGAGACTGACTGGCCGCGCCCCTCGCATAGTGCCTAATCACCATGAGGGGACGTAACGCCTGTAGTGCGGTTGACTACAGTTGATTAAAAAAAAATAGTTTCCTAAATTAATTTTAAAAGACGTTTTTTAAATTTCATATTTATGCTATTCTTCATATCATATTATTATGTATCGGTTCCATGAAGAAACGAGAAAGGAGTAGCGACAAACAATCTGTTTTTCCCAGACAGCTCCAGGGTAGTCTTGTCGAGAATTTGTAATGCTATTGGCACATTATTTTACTAATAACTTGTGCTAATAGATGACCTTAGCAATAGCTGTAATGGGTCAACATTACATCTCTGCAGATTTCGTACCTTAGTGTTACTGTTACACAGTAACCACAACTGTGATTATTTTAATAGTCATCTAGTATGTCAAGGTTCGAAATCCAGCGACTTCATCATAAAATTGTAGAATGTCTTTTAAAAGCAACGTGTCAAAAGTTTTCAAAGAAGTGTGCACCAGTATATTCATTATATTCATATATATTCATTACGGGTGTGTCAAAAGTATGTGTTTATCCAAATGCATATTAAGACGTGTGTTAAGCCACTTATGTTTCTCAGTAGTTGTTGCTACCCGTGTTTGTAATAATTCTTCAAATCTTTTTCTCCAAATCTTTTTCTCTAGGTTGGGGTTGGGTCATTGTCTTCGCCTCATTTATGTGTAATTTGATAGTGGACGGTATTGCTTACTCATTTGGAATATTTTTCTTGGAATTTGACACCTACTTTGGCGCCGGAAAGTCAAAAACGGCATGGGTCGGTTCGCTCCTGTCTGGCTGCTACCTCAGTGTGGGTAAGTGAGACGCTTTACCTGTCGCCAAATTAATTTATCCCAAAATAGTATATACCGGTATTCGTAACAATATTTATTTATACGCGTATTTTTAAATGCACAGAACAGTATTGTTACTAATGATGATTCCACCAAATCCCTTTTTTGAATCGTCTGAAAATTGTCTTAAATTGGAGAAAACTTCATCGTATACTAAGTCTCTAAATTTTCATTTGCTCTTTTATTTTCAGGTCCGATTGTAAGTGCCTTAACCAACAAATTCGGCTGTCGGCCAGTGACCATTGCCGGCAGCATCATCGCGTGTGTGGCTTTCATTTTGAGTCAGTTCTCGCCCAACATCGACTACTTGATGCTGACCTACGGGGTCATGGGAGGTGAGATTCGTACAGAGTTCTGTAACGCGCAAGCGGATAGGAAGTGAGCAAGAACGACAGCATATTATTAACATTATTATGAGTCAGTTCGTGTCAATGTTGAGCGAATAATGCTTGACACACATTGTGAGCCACATGTCAAGGAAGATCACATGCGAGCAACTTCCTGGCTAGAAAAAAAAAGAAGAAAGAAAAAAATGCACAGCGCCAAAATACACTTTCTGTACAGAGTGTCTCAAAAAATTGTTTTGTTATTGGTTTTTTAGAAGTTGCTCTGTTAAAATTCAGACCATTTAGGTCTGAAATAAATAAGAAAAAAAATACAAGATGTGTTACAATTTCTTTTACATAATTTATATATATTTAATTAATAGTGATTAATTAATAGTTGAGAATATAAAAGTAAGCCCGCAAATTAAATCGTAGTAAGCTTCAGGCTAGTATCACGCTGAACCTTCATCAATTGATTAATTATCCTAAGTAAACAATTTAACCGTATTGCAAGATTAGCTAATTTATTACGTATTCAAGGAGTGCTCAATGCTTCGCAATTCCTAGTTTATTGATTCCTGTTTGATCGTTCATTCCACTTTGCTTATTATACGTGAAATATATTCAGATACTATTAACAGATATTTGAAACAGCTGATCGACTTTTATAGCTATCTGGTCGATAATGACTTTTACAATGAATAATCCGATAACACTGCATGTTGATGTCACTTACATATATTTTCATTCTTTTTTTTCAGGAATTGGTTTTGGCTTGATTTACTTGCCAGCTATTGTCAGCGTTGGTTATTATTTTGAAAAGAAACGGGCCTTCGCAACTGGTATCGCAGTCTGCGGTTCAGGAGTCGGAACGTTTATATTTGCGCCACTGTCGCAAGCATTGCTGGAGGAGTATGGTTGGAAGGGATCAGTCATGATCTTATCAGGATTCATTCTGAATTGCATGGTATGTAACATTAAATGCCTTCTGTGCGTTGATTTCATTTGTTCTGCATGTGCAATTGTTTTATTTTTACCGTTTCTAACCTATCCATAGGTAATGGGCGCCCTGATGCGACCACTAGAGGCACCGGCCGTCAACAGCCTGTCCAAGCCGCTGCTACAACGCATGGCCGAGGAGAAGAAGTTCCAGATGGAGCGCGGCTCCATTTGTGGCAGCCAGTACTTCATGGTGCAGTTGCCGGACGGCACCATGGAGCGCCGACCCAAAATGCCCTTTAATCTTGAACCGGGTGTCCACTCCAGCCTCAATCTTGACCAGTTCGGCCGCGGGCCAGACACGCCGAACACCGGCGGCACCCCGCTGCCCACCATCGCAGAGGGCAAGGTCGAGGGCAAAGCCGAACCGCATCGCGCGTCGCTGGACGCCACCGGACGAACCACCACCCTGCTGCCGCCCGCCGTTACCAATGTAGGCGGCCGCGAAGTGGTGCCGTCTGGCGTGCGCGTACCCAACGGCATGCCCAAGAACATGAGTCTGCCCGTGCTGGAGGGCATGGTGCGGCGCAACGTCATCCGCACGGCCAACGGCAACCTGCTCAAGATGTCGCTGAGCAACCAGACCATGGATAGCGACCTGCGCAAGAACAGCCTGCCAGCGCGCGCCCCCTCCAACACCAACGTAATTCCGCCCTACCCCAGCAAGAACAACAACATGTCCACCGAGGAGGTGTGGGTCAAGCTGGCCAACGGCTCGCAGGTGGGCTCCACCCTGACCGTCACTGATCGCCTGCAGCTGCCCAAGGGCGCGCAGGGCGGCGGCGGCGATAAGAAGGACTTTGCCCGTCCTATGTACCGCAAGGACATCTTCTACAGCGGCAGCATTGCAAACCTGCCCGAGTACTCGCAGTCCCAGCGCGACATGGCCACCTACCGCGCCAGCGTCATGTCCATTCCCAAATCGACGGTCATGATCCAGAGTCAGATGGACGGCGGCGGCTATTGCAATGCCAGCTACACCTACCAGGCCGACCCGGATGAGCGACAGATCGTGTGCTGGTGCTTCGCCATTCCCCGCTCCATGACCGACACCATCGCCACCATGCTGGACTTCTCGCTACTCAGGAATCCTGTCTTTTTGCTGATCTGCATCTCCAACGTTTTCGGCATGCTGGCCTTCTACGTGCCGTTCGTCTACATAACTGACGTCGCCGTCCTCACGGTAAGTGAGTGTGGTTCTCTATTGACACCAGTAACTCACCCATGTGAGGAAATGAGGAAATAAATTTTCCAAATTTACACTGCATTACACTGGATCATGTAATGCATTACTGCATTACATAAGGCACCGAAATTTTCAATAAAAAAAAAGTTTTATAAATTTTGTAATCCTGTTTCAAATCGTCGTCTGTATTATCTGAATTATAAGACTGTGACGGGCGAAAATGAATGGTCAACCCGAATGTTTCATTAAATCCATTAGCCCAGTCACTGTTAAGTGAACAAAATCGGTTTGCCCCATTTCAAATTAAATGTGCCAACGAAACGCACTGGAGCACATCGCATTACCGTAATGTACGAACGCCCCACTTTTTACATAATAAAAATAAAGGTCCTTGCATTAAGCGTAACTGGTTGCGCCCATTAAATAATAAAGAATTCATATTTTGATAATCTATTATGAGCGGTTTTACATTGCAATGCTTCTAACCCCCACTGCGGGATAAACTATTTGTCATTAAACCACATGACATAGGCCCCGCTCTTGGGTCTGCTTGCGGGTAAAATTTGTAATTGTAATCGACTACAGTGATGGGAAATAATAATAAAATAAAATTATAAAGAGAAAGAACACGGCTAAGCTAAGATCTAAATGAAAAAATCGTTTATTATGAATTAATTACTTTAAATTTTAAAAGCCCCGCCCAAATGTTTTCCACATGCCCGTCAAACTGTTATGAAGATATTAAAGTTGTTTGCTGTTTAATACGCACACGTACATATGTATTTCATGGCTATCTACCTCACCATACCATTTCCAGATGTGCCGATACTTTTTGAAAAATGTGATGTTTCGAAATTTGTAATTGTCAAAATCCTGGCATGTTTCGAATGTGTGCACTTGACATATGGACACCATTTTTAAGTTATAAATTTGATGAAATCAGTAATGTGGAATCCGTAAATGGATCGTACTCTGTATATGATTGATGTTTGCATCATACCATACCAGGCCATGCGTAATCCTTACGTTACGGACCCAAACAAGTGTTCCATATATCGGTTGTGCTATCTGGAAATCCGTAAGTTGGATGCTAACATCTCACTGGTCTAGCCAGAGTGCTAAAGGTCTAGTCTAATATGCATTTCCCTCGTCTTTTTTATTTTACAGGGTGTCGATTCTGACCAAGCTGCCTTCCTTCTGTCCATAATTGGTATAACCAATACCGTCGGGAGGCTTTTCTTCGGTTGGCTAACTGATCGGCCGTCCGTGGACTCGCTGATGGTCAACAATATCTGCCTCACGCTCAGCGGCATCTGCGTATTTATTATTCCATTTTGCACCAACTACGCACTGTTGGTCACCGTCTGTGTCTGCTTTGGACTTTTTATCTGTGAGTAACGCAAGGGAAAACTCCTGTATTGACTTTTTCACCGTACCATCAGCTGATGGTGGGCCGTTACTGTGGGGAGATGAACGTGCGGATCATCTGTCGAGCGTATCTGATTCAGAATCAGCCGAAGACATATTTTCAAATCTGTGTAGAAGGATTTCGGCAGTAACTAGGAAGTCTGGGAGTTTGAAACTCCCAGATAATATAAGAGATGGGGATTGTGACAGATTGGTCAAAGGCGTCGATCATAAATCGACGTCAGTATGGCCAGGGAACATGCAGATGTCTGAGCTGCTTCCGAGAAAGACACTTTGACTCGACCAGAAAGACTCCTGACACCTCTCGTCACCATGAGGGGACGTAACGCCTGTAGTGCGGTTGACTACAGTTGACTGGGTAAAAATAAAAATCTCTGTTTTGGGTCAATCATCCGCTTACGGTTTCTTGAGTGATCTTTTAATATGACTTTGAGTATGAATAATATATCTGATATTGTATGTTTGAAACTCGGTTCGGTTGTGAAAGTGGGTTGTTCAATTTACATCTGAAGCATCATCCATAACTAATGCTAAATGGTTGTTTTCATTTTCTTGTAGCTGCTTACGTGTCATTGACGTCAATCATTTTGGTGGATCTCTTGGGCCTAGACTGTCTCACCAATGCGTTCGGTCTTCTAATTCTCTTCCGTGGAGGCGCTTCCATTGTAGGACCACCGTTTGCCGGTATGGACAGTTTAAGACGTCGTCTCCTTTTTTATAACACTAGCTGACCCGTTGTGCATTGCTGCGATTCGATAGGATGCATTCATTTGCATCCCGCTTTCCCATGCTTTCCCCCTTTCCCGTGCTTTGCCGCTTTCCCGTGCTTTGCCGCTTTCCCGTGTTTTCCCGCGACGCATGCAAATTTACTGTGAGGGGAGGGGGGTTCTGAACTGACGTCAGCAAGAAGGAATCGTTCCTTTTGTCGTATTATTCTGTAACTTTCGGATTATTGCCGCTATACTATCTAGCATTATGTCTCTACTTAAAAGAGAGAAGGTTGAAGGTTTCTCCGAGTGAGTGGGAGAGCACACCTAGAAGCCTTGCAGGGAAGTCCAGGTTTGGGGATCGCGGTTGATGCGATCTGACGATCGTAGGAGAGAAAAATTTGGCATAAACCTTCTCGGGAATGTAGTGAACAACTTCCCAAGATTTCATAGTGGTAAAGGACATACATACAAACACACATTCGCATTTATAGATATAGATTTTTCTTTGTAACTTACCCTGTATGTTTCAAAATGACAATTGCTTTGTTTGCTTCTCGGGCGCGCAGGAGCCCTGTACGACGCCACCGGGAACTACGACGTGTCCTTCTACGTGTCCGGCGGCCTCATCCTGTTGTCGGCGGCGCTGAGCTTCATGATTCCGTGCATGAAGCGCTGGTCGGACCGCAGCCACCGTCCCAAGTTCAGCATCGAACCGGAAGGGGACGACGGTATCGTCTCCTCCAACGCCGAAACCAACTTGTGAGTGAGTGGAGGGGAACCGGAAGTACAAAAAAAGGAAAATATATTCATTGCCGCCATCCATGTGTAATGTGATCTCACGTGTTGCGCGTCGCAGCGAGAGACAATTTTTGATAGGGTGGAATGGGTGGGGGGAGGGTAGATTTCGGAAAGATCGAAGAAAAAGACACACACTAGCATCTCAAACGGGTCCCAGAAGCCAACACCAAAACCGGAAATCCTCCTGTGTGTGTATGACGGGGCTAACCTCATTTCCGGCGTACCCCCTGCCCTTCCGAAGTAGTGAATGTTTTCGTCAAACGAATACTCTTTTTTTTGCGTCAAGTATACCATTATTTTTTTTTCTTATCAAGAGCAACACTGATAAACAAATTCGCCGTCTTACATCGCCACATTTGTGTCAAACACATTTCACCCATTATCCTCCATCTTTGTTGTTGAGCAGACGTTCTCTTATTTTATTGCTAGTTTATAATACACGTGTAACATCCATTGTTTCTCTCTTTATCTCGCTCTCACAGATATGAAGTTATAGGCTTTAATAGCTCCAACTTCATTTGAGTTTTTTTTTTAAATATAGCAAATGTGTATAGCATGTCGTGGGTACCAGCAGCAGCGAGTACATTGTTTTAGGGATCACAGAACTCTCGAACGGTTTAAGTGGTTTTTTTGAAAACCTGTGTTCTAGAAGGTGACGCGTTTCACTCACAGAAAACAGTTTCGGTGTGGGTTTTTTGTTGTTGACAAAAGTGACAATAAAGATTAGTCGATCGCATCGGCGAAGCCGTCGACTGTGGTTGCCAAAGCGTTTGGCATAAAAATTGGAATTGGTTTTCCAGATGAGAACGATCTCAGCCTTGCCAAACTCCATATAATAGATCACCTCGATCGGACCAACCAGAAAACAAAAAGAAAAATGCATTGGACATCCCGACAAGTGATTGATTTTTTTTTGCATTATTCACATTCCACGATTGTAAAGCTTGTGTCACAATAAACGGAAGGTGACAACTTGGCGGCCGCCGCCGCGTCCCTCAAAAAGTAATACCGGAAGTAGTACTTAAGCAGTCTGATGAGCGTGCGTGCTGAGCATAATTTGTTCATAAATAGTGCGCATCATTCGGTAATTTCCATCGTTCTCAAATAGAGATTGAACACACGAATGGTTACGGCAATCTCCCTCCAATAACATTAGAGCTCTTGTAGAAACGTTAATCGATTGAAATGAAATTTTACGAAATATATTTCGATATACAATCAAATCGCAATTACCCATTCGGTTCATACGGTGTCTTTGACCAATATTGTCGGTTGGATGCCTACATATGATCCACAAATTGGTCGTTAATTGGTTGCGTTGAAGTGCAAAATGTTAAAAGAGAAAATGAAGCAGCAAATATGGGTGTAGGTTTCGATGAAACTTCGATCAAACGCCATTACACTTCTTCTCGTACCAACCAAACTTTTTACGAAATTTCATTTCAGTTGGTATAACTGTATTAAGAATGTCTTTTCTCAAGTTCACGCTCGGTACATGTATAATGCTTTTTTTTTTTAGAAGCCGAGAACTATATAAAGCAGGTGCGCGTTGGAAACACATGTAAATAAGGCGAGACTCGCTGCCAAATCTAGTTTCTTGCCGTCTTAAGATGACCCCCGGTGATGTTGTGGAATTTGAACTCTCGATGAAATCTCAAGAAAAAAAAATTATTTTCGAAAAACGGTGCCCTCCCGAGGAACATATTTTTTTATAACACGACGTTTCGTGAGACCTTCTATAAGCCAGTATGAGAAAAAAATATACACGTGTCAGTATTATTACAGAGTTGCATGCAATAATGTCTCATCGAGGCCCGTCGATCACAGGGAGGGCCCGCCACTATAAATCGATTTTTCTAATTTCACAATCACCAGTGGGACGATAAAAAAAATCGCTTTTCCAGCGTTATATCTATCGTCTGCTTAATATTGTCGTTTCAGCGTCTGTCACATTATTGTGAGCTCGGATTATATGCAATTAGGAAAATTTCTCCCCTTATTGTTTTTTTTTAATGAGGCTAATCGAAGGAGATATTTTTGCAGGCGAACGGGGGAGACTTTGCGATGTCCGACACCGAACAGGTGTTATCCCTTACATCAGTGACTCAAACCATGACGCTTCTATTTAATGTTGACTGTATAAGCCATTTTCAAACAATAACGTGGCGAGCCTAAAAATCCAACTCTTGACGATGCACCTCCGAATCCCCACTGCTGTTGCAAAGTCAATGTCTCTCCTCCATCAGTGTACGACTTTTTTGGTATAACCACCGTGCAGCCTATATACCATTTAAGAAATATACGCGTGTAAATGTACTGTATATGTACATGTATATATATTTGGTTTTAAAACTAAATCAAGAATTTCATTAGTTTCCGTTTTTTTTATTGTGCCGCTTGTGCGAAGAGACTTTGAAAGTTCAATTCATTTTTCGTGCATTTGCAATTATTTTGTTCTTGTGGAATGTACGATGACGATTACCGGTGATTTTTTTTTCTGTGCGTATAAATGAGCAAGTTTGAAACGCAGGCGACTATCTCTTCTCCAACTTGTGTTTAGAATTTTTTTGTAGTTGAATATATGTTATTCGTAAACGATAAAGAGGTATAGATCATCTATTTCCATCACATAACCTTTGTCAGTGTATATAATTTATTAAAAAGCCTTTTTTAAAAAGTGAAATGTTGTGTATTTCCGTATTTTCATTTAACCTAGTGGAAACGAAATATTTTTGCGTGAACTTTAGCGGCCAAGTTTATTTAATTTAATACTTGTTGTGAATTCTTGGATTCACAAGTGATACATTTACTCTTAATGTCGCTCTAACTAGTGGGAACCGGCTGAAGCCGAAATTTACCGATCAAACTGATGCCTACCGATTCCGACCTTTGATTGAACGACCCCAACTTGTCAAATTGAATTTTGTTAAATTGAATACCGTTACACTTACTTGTATATTTGAAAAAGACCAGTTTTAATTTTTTTTATAATATCAAATTTGTTTCACAGTTTGTGAAATCATTTAAAAATAAATGAGCAAGATGGCCTAGTCCGAAGAAACCGTAACCAACGAGATAAAGTGGCGCTTTCTCAAGTTTTTACTCAAAAATCTTAATTTTCAAAGAAACTACACAAAGCGCATAGAATATGTGTTCGTTGCAAACTGTCCACTATAATTAGAAGTTGTACAGAGTATTTATTAGATATGAATTTGCTCAATCGAAGGGGTCGCTCGTTTTTTAAAAGAATCTAGAAAGTATGTTGGTTGGCCATCTCAAGTCCACAACATTCATTGGATATACAAGTATTTCAGAAAGTTGTTAATTTGGTTACGGCATATGATCTTGGAAAATGATTTACAACGTCATATGCGATTGCGCTGAATGTGCATTGTGCCAATGGTGTAATAAATTTGTCGTCATCTTGTTAGTTTAGATGCAAAAAAACTGATTACAAATGTCCTAGCTGCCAGCTTGTCCCGTGTTGGTACCACAATTTAGTTCAGACCTTGAGTCGAATATCGGATCTAGTCCTGTCTTGAGTGACAAAAAATGGCGACAACTGTCTACATGTAACGCAGGGCGATCCCCAATTGTGGCATCTCATGTAACGAATTTCTTCAATAATTGGCAATCAAGATGGCGTCCTCATCTCGACAAACAAAACTCCGCTTCGTTATTTTGTCCATAAAGGTCGCCTGCCAAGTGACTATTTTTAAACCATTTGAAGTGACCATATAGGCTAACCTATTTGTCTTTTGCGCAAACTGGTCGCGAAATTAAAATTAGAAAAATTTTGTATGTGCGAATTCGTCGGAAGCGCCGAAAAATTGGCTTAACTAAAACTGTACATTCATTCAGTTGTCATATTTAAATGAAATTTGGTAATAAGTACGAGCGTATATCAAGATTTCGTAATCGGATCAAGAACTCTGAGTAATCTGAAACAATCCCACTTAATTATAAATATTATCTCCTTTAATTTTTACAACCCTATCACATTTAGCTATAGCGAAATCTTGTATCGTTAAGTTATGAAATGATATTACAATTGCAATAAGTACCCACAAGCAGCCCCGGATGGGGCCTATGGCAAGGGGTAAAATTCTAAGGAATATCTAAGTTCATTTCGTGTTCTCAATTTTTTTAATTAATTAATTGATTAATTTGTGGCGATAGTATCAAAAAAGGGTTCGTATCTGCATATTTACTGCTCATGTTTTCTTCTTTGACAGGCTCATCTCAATAAATTCGATCTGGTGAAGCTGGTCAAATTTGAATAAGTGATTATTTAAATGCGATAGAAATTTTTCGACCCCATGTTTTAAAAATTAATTAAACTGTTTCCGTACAATCTACAATTCTGACAACAAACGCACGCAAAGTTGGTAAAGAACATTTTTTTTCTCTTTCACAGCAATGCTGTTATTTTGCTGACCTAAACTTTTAGTATCTAATTTGATTGAGAAACCTTTGTATGTCTTGAAATAATAATAATAATACAGTGCTGTTGACGTAACTTGGTCACGCGTACAAGGCGTCACTAGGTGTCGCTTTGCAGACACGCACACGGCGTTATGCGAATAAGGACTAGTCAAAACCTCAGCATTAATGGCGTATTACGCTTCTCAACGAAAACGTTTGACAGCCACACACACACCCACCATGTATTAAAAACCATGCAACAGCTGCTCATTTAGTTGAAGTGACATGCGAGGAAAAATTGACGATGCAAAAATCATGCACTCACTTACATCGCATTGTATTTTTCCTAAAGTGGCTAGAAAATTAATACTTGTTGTGGACATGATTTCTGAAAGTAGGGAGATGTCGAGCTCGCTACTCCATGTTCCAAAACCCTACTTTACTAAGTAAAACTGTGCCGATCATGAATTATCAAATCATAAAATTGATCGGCCAAATTTTCCATTAAGTTTCTAATTTCATAGATCGGTAAAGATATGGTGAACACCTCAACGTTTAACCGAGTTGCGAGCTGAGTCCGAGCAGTTTTCCATTTCAATATTCGAAGGATTTTGAGTCCGAGGATGTTCTGGCTCTCGATTCTGGTGTTTTGCAACAGTGAACGGGCTCTATGCAATTTGACAGATGTCGCTCGAGTTAACTGATAATTAATTAGTGCCTAAGCACAAAGAGGGCTACAGAAAAACCTGTAGTGCTGTGACTACAGTGAATAAAAAATAAAATAAACCAAAAATATATAATTGCAAAATGGAGTAGGTATCGTCTCTATGTCACCTTAACGAATAAAGAACAATGTTCTTCGTCTTAATTTACTCAGATAATGGAGTACAATAAAAGAGAAATTGTTAGACGACAATCTGTGTTCGGCGACGATCGAATAATCGAAAAATGTCAAACGTAAGTTTTTAATTTTGCGGAAACTCCATTTTCTCCTTTTTTATTTACACAAATTGTAACAAGTACAGGGATGTCATTAAGTACATTTACAAGTTTGTTGTAGTTAACATACAACGATATTTGCCCTAGCTAGCTTTTTGTGTGATGACTTCAACTTATTTACTTTTGGATTTCATATAATAGATTTAGAGACCTTCAATCGTTTCACTAAAACAAATACTAATTTTCGTGAGATTAAATTTTTAATTGCTCATCTTTCAGCTAGACTGCTCTGCTTCACCTAAGGCGACGACAGCACGATTTTGAATAATGCGACTTCCTCGGTTTACGTGTAACGGTTCTGCATTGTAGGGCTTCTCAAACTAAAAATCTCATCGCACATCAGTCAACGGCAATTAACTAAAAAATGTAAACATGGCTTACGAAATTCGTATTATACATATTCGTATATACATAGCACGAGTTGTTTTGACATTAACGACTCTAATATTAGCGTTTTGCTAGAATGAAAATCAGACAGCTGCAATTGCGTGATGACAGCATTAGCATTATGATGAGACGCGAGTTGAACCAGTGACGACATATTTTCTGGTGGATTAAAATAAATGCAAATTGCATCATAGCTGGACGAACAACTATTTTATTTGAGCGCTTACTTTGACCGGATGGTGTTGTGACAGTTTACTTTGTACTTAATACACCGGTAAACCACAAGGATTATCATTCAACCACATCAATTGAGAAACAACTGACGAGTTGAAATATCACCTTTGCATTAAATAAATGTGCAAAATGACCGATCAACACCGGTATCAATGGAAAAAAAATACGAAAAATCAATTCTCGATTATAAATAAATGTCAATCGAAAGATTATAGAATACGTTTGCAGTTGTAGAGCCTATTTTATTTTTGTAGGGATATACTTTTTTTTTTTGGAATTGTATTATACAGAGTAAATGTAGTCATAATTCTTAAACGAAAAAATAGTTTTAAACGCCTATGAATTTCAGACGCTCCTTTTTGTAGTTACCATTTTATATTTCGGAGGCGCGACAAAAAATAACGAGTATGTCACCACCTATTAATTAGGTCGATCTTTCTAATTTCTTAAGTAAAAATGATCTCAGCTGATCATTACTTTGTGGTGAGATCGATTTTTGACTCTGAGCACAACGTTATCTAAAAAGACGTCGCGGATCCGCCATACTTTTTTCCCCCCAGACGTTTATCGTTTGGATAGTTCGTAAGGAACAGTTGGTTCCTCGCAAATTTAATGACTTTTCGTCGCGAAACTTGCGTCACACGTAATACACAGGCACACAGATCGTCGCTAGAGTGTGAGAGAGCTCTAGAGAGAGAGAGAGAGATAGAAGGGAGAGTGCAAAAAGATAGAACCCGATGCAACTTTCATCTCATACGCACAAAGTGATCCGAGGAACAGAGACGAAATCGTTCGGTGCGCAATCGGGATCAAGTGTCATCATGCACTGGTTCGTTTCCAATCTGACGCGGAATTCTTGCTGCAAAAGTTACGAATGACGAACGAGAGATTCGTTTACAAGTTGGTTATCCGAATTTCCAAAAAGAAAAATATTTTGAAAGAGAGAGAGAGAGTGAAACACGTGCATCACGCCAAAACATTGTGTGGTCAATGCAGACAAATGCAAATTGTGGGATGCCCGAAGTGATTTAAACAGGAGATGATTTGTGAGACCACCTGAAAAATTAACCAATTTCGTCAGAAGTTTTTTGGGAACAGCTAACAGGACCGGTGGACTGCAATAGTTTTGCACGGAACGCTGAACCGACCCAATCGGGCGAAGAAGACGCAGTGAATTAAAATTGCTGGTAAGACGATTTTATTATCTCCATAACCGCAAATTTAGTAAAAATTAATACCAAAGAAAGTGTCGTAAATATTGCATATAAGATGCTAAATTAAACTGGCTTATTATATTAAACAGGCTTATTAAACTGGATCATTTTAAGGTTTTCAATTTTAGCCTAATTTATTTTAAAAAGCAGAATGAAAAGTGAAGAACCAGAAGATTGAAAAGCTCGCACATGACAAACGCATGCACAATAATTACTATGAAAAATGATTGAAAAAACATTAATCGATTTTCAAAATTGCAAGTTGCAAGACAAACAATTTCACTACTATCGACAAATTAAATGGCGACTATAATGACGAACGAGAATATACTGTAAGCCCTCCTGATAAACGAATTGATATTTTGAGAAACCTTTATGACTTTTATTATATTTTTGTCGAACGATATGAGTATAAATAACTTGAACCATTTAAGAAAAGAAAAAAAAAGGATTATAAATGAAAGAAATTGTTCAATTGTAAGACTAAAAAGAAATATGAACAAATGTGATTACTGCAAGAAAAGAAAACAAAATTAATGGGATAAATAACGAGCACACGCCGGACACGACAACACTCAAACATGATGAATAATACCTCAAAAACAAACTAACTGCAGCTTTATATTGTCATCTAATTTGCATTGGTTCCACCAAGCAACGATAAAATCGATTTTTGCATCCTTCCAAACTTAGGATCAGATTCCAGATTTCGGCTAGTAAGTCGAACTAACTTTTTGGTGGATTAATTTTTATTAAAGACATTAAGGAAATTGCCATTTCGTTAATCGCACATCATTAGGCCATTCTAAATATCTAGTCTGAAAATAAACCAGCAATTACGAACGCCGCAGGCCCTGAGAATTACATTTCTATGATTTTCTTACTTACCAATATCGATAATCTCGCAGCAGAACTTGCCCGATCAAACTAATCAAACCAATGCAGAATTCAGAAATCCCCTTCGAAAACATTGAAAAAGTGTGTCGTATTTTCACATACTTCGTCAATGTGTCTTGGGGCGTCCACCAAAAACGTAGATTTCATCAAGTACTCACTGGTGGCGCTTCAAGTGGTGTAGGCCACGAGGCCACCAAATGTTAACGGCGGGCATTTCAGTGTGCAACGACGCAAAAGCGCGGGAAAAAGAAGGAATACCTTTTCCTTATGTCAATCCTCCGCGACTACGTCTATATTTTTGCCATGGCCATGGAAATGCCATTTCGTTTGGGTCTAATACACACGTACCGCTGAAATCTCCAGGGTGCTGATGACTTTTATCGCATGTTCGTGTGCGATCCAAACAAAATGACATAGGTATATGGCGCCAAACATTATTTAAAGTTTCAGTCAGTTCAGGAAATTGTGTATCCCTCTTGGTGCGTCGGTATATCAACATGAACTGAGCGATGATGTAAACGCGCTGCTTTAGGGTGCTAAAAATTCAGCAAATTCAGATTATATTTGCCCAATATTTTGCTGCTACAATCGTCTGTTATCGAAATACAATATACTTCTGAACTCATAACTTCTAAAGATCTGAGCATATTTTCAAAATACAGTACATTTTGTGAAAAAAACTTGTGCGTTGAGCAACTAACCACATGACCACATGAGGAGACCAAATGACCATATTTGTAAAAGGCGTGGGTAGGTGGGGGTAAGGTCGTTCAACTCCTCATTCTGTAGCCTAAGGTGGGAAGTTTAGTAACCATGACCCGTTAGAG